>JMFS01050707.1:0-42467 GCA_000699545.1 Podiceps cristatus
ACCCGAGTGCGCTGTATAAATAAATAAACTTGCCTGGATGGAAACGAGTACGTGGGGTGCTCTTAGGCTCTGTAACACGCTCCTAGGCTCTGTAACGAGAAATCTTTAATAAAATCTGTGCACAGAAGCTCGGGCCAGCGCTTGGTCTGGTGGTTTACTTTTATTTGCAGCGTGGGGCACGGCCGTCTCCAGGAGGCTGTGAAGGGGTAATGGTACGCGGTCACCCAACACCGCGCTCCGGCGAAATATTGGAGGGAAGAGCTTTAAGCCCGATGCGCAGATCACGTAACAGAGAGACGGTTCCCTTTTGCTGCGTTATTTCTTTCCTGGTGGTGTTTTTAACCCAAAGTGAACTCAAGCCTGGCCGTGGCCGGTAAATCTCGGTTTGGGATATGATTTCGCCAATTTTTTACAGACTCTTAGGTGCCGACCAGCGAGCAGGATTTGACCTCTATCCATGCTTTAATAGCAAATGTCAACTCAGCTGCCTTTTCCACCTTACACCAGCCTTGCCTTGCTGCAGCTGTGGGACTTTTTCCCATTTTATTGCCTAGAATAGGCATTTTTTTTATTTTATTTCTACTTTCAAAACCTGGATATCGTCATTTTTGTGTACAGTAATAAGTAAAATGACATGGCAGCCTTCTTAAAAAAACTTTTAACCAAAGGTTGTTACACCTCTCAGATATATACAAAGATTAAAAATATATATGTCATATGACTTTTCTTCTGGAAAACTTTTTTTTTAAGTCTTTTTGTTTTCTTCTGCCTCTTAAATATTGAAATGACTGCACATAATCTGCTTCTGGAATAACACTTGTCATGATTTTTTTTTTTTTTTTTTCCTGGGGTTAGAAGCAAGTTTCCTATTTCTTAAATAAAGGACTTATTTAGGAATATCAGATATCTCTGTTTAGTCCCAGTGTGACCACCAAACTGTTTCAGAATACAGGAATTTTGAGACTCTACTTGCTTCCTTTCCCTATATCAGCAAATGGGGATTTTTACAGTAAAATATGAAGTCACTGAAATAAGTTTATTCAAGATGAACATTTGCGATTTACATGTATAGATAGGCCTATCCTTCCTTGTATGTGAATTTCTGGGTTTTTTGTCACTTCCACCACTGATTTTGAAATGGGTGCCAAAGGTGCTCTACATAATTTCACTGAATAATACCAGCCTGAGAAGAGAGTTTCTAAACTTGTAATTGATTAATAGACATCTGAGGACTTCAGTAAGCAATGTAGCTGTTGATAGTGATTAAAGAGAGTGTAGTCATTGGTGTATTTCATTCATTCTAGGATTGATGGAATATGCACTTCATTTTAAATACAAAAATGTGACAGTAAATGCTTGCTTGTTGGGTTTTTTTGTAGCTTTAGAAACACAACATTTTATTCTATTTCATAATAGAGTGGGAGACTCTCAGATCCATATTTTCCAACACAGATCTCTGCCTTTCCTCACCAGCTTTGTATCTTCACAGATCTGAGAGAAAAGGGAACAGAGAGGTGGTTATGTATTTGATAAGCATCACTTACAGGTGACCTAAAATTAAGTATTTGCATGTAGGAAAGAAGAGTATAATGATTTTTAATGCTTTAATTTAGTTGATAGAATGACAATGTTTAGAATAGTGCTCTCAGCTTTGTGTCTGGATCTGCAATAAATGGTCTGCATCTCATCTTTTTTTGGTCTCTCTCCCTGCTATCCTGGGTGAAGAAAAACCCCAAAGGTCTGAAAGGGAAGAGGGGTCCCCTGATAAAGGGAATTTAGAAACACCTCATTTAGACTGTCAAGTCATCAATCTGTCTTTTTCCTGGAAGCCTGCACCAGCGTAGCTATTGCTGGTACTGATGTCAAATATAAAATATTCTGTAGTAGCTGATCTTATTCTGGAAAGTAGCTGTTCTGCTGCAGTAAGAAGCAAACAGCCTTTTCGTGCCTAAGTGCGGCTACAGCTCTGTAGGTGCAGATTTTGATAGTAGACAGGGCTTTGACTAGGAATTTCTGTTGACACCCTTTTGAAATAAATGGGATATTCGCACTTCTCTATTTTCGGATCTCTGGAAGCAAATGGAGATCAGTTACTCATGCTGCACTTCTCAAGGCTTTTGTACAGTGAGAAGGCCGTGCTAGCTTTCTGTCACTAATCTAAAGTTAGTTACATGGGACATGACAGCAATCCTCATCTACAGAAACGACCCTACTGAATTCGGTTTGAGCTCTCTGGTGCCCTACCTACATACAGTTGAAATTTCATGACAAGGCAGTGATTTTTCTCTCAATCAAAAATTGTGTTGCCTCATCTGCAGTCTGTGCAGTCACATTTCACGGTGATTATGAAAACCTGAGCAATTTGCAGTTAACTATCTTTGTACATCACCCAGCATGAAGTCATTGATACCTATTCTATTCGTCAAAACTTTTAGATCGCTTGGTTGTACCGCAATTAAAAAGGTGAGTGAGAACAAATACGGGCACCTTCCATTTTTCCATGTTTCTAAAACAGCCTTGTCAGCTGTGCAGGAGACGAATATGTGTCAGGGTCTAATTGGTCTTGTAGGTAAAAAAAGCGTTTGAAAACAGGCAAGGATTTTCTCATTTTATGCTGCTGCTGTTTTTTGTTTTTTTTTTTTTTTTTGGCAGTGCTGGATTTAGAGTATCCCGTGTGAAGTGGAGAGAATAGAAAACTTAAGTGGTGGAAGAGCCACTTAAAGGGGAGAGGGTAAAGAATTTGGAGGAAGTATGTTCCTGTTTGGATGCACGTATATGTTTTTTATATATGTAAAACATATACATACATAGAAGTTTAAAGCAGCACTGATGCTTGTTAGGTACTCTCAATAATTTTGAGCAAAGTGCGTACGTACAAGGTTTCTTTTGCTGCTTAAGATAAGAAGCATACCTGTCTTTCTCCTGAGAGTATTGTGAGATTTGATGTTTGTTGTAAATCAAGCCTATTAGGTGAAAGGTAGAAAAATCGTTCCAAAGATGGGAGGGTCCTGCCAATTGCTGTTCTGGATTTCATTACTTTTGGATTGGTCTTTGCCACAAGACTACTCTAGCCACAAGGCTGCTTTAGACAAAGATGCAGGAAGCCTTATATTGAACTATTTTGAAGCTACCTTCATGTAGGAAACTGAAACAAAAATGTCTACCCTTGATGTTTTCACATTTTTTTTGGAGAGGGGAGTTAAAGTGATGTGTAAAAATCTCTGATGCTCTAAGCGTTGTTCCAGTGATAGCTTGTTTGGTCAATGAGGTTCACTTCCTCAGTCCTGTTCTCACATGTTTTGTTGCAGCTTCTAACTTCCCATCGCCATTCTCTGCAGCTCTTTGCTGCAGTCTACTTAATTGTCTCTCCAGCACCTCTGCAACCTCCTGTGGCGTTTTGGCTCCAATAGTACATGCATTTTTCTGATAGATGCTACCCTAAATCTTCTTGCACGCTCTACTGCTATTCCAATATCAAATGGATTTTGCTTTCCCTTGCACCTTTTCTAGGGCCTGGGTGTAAAATCTCATCTGTTTACCTTTTATATCCCATGGAATAATGGACGGGAAGGATTATTTTCTTGACTTTTTCTGATGACTCTTCCTCTGGCTCTATGCAGCTGGCCCAGCCTCAAACTCAGCTGGTGCCTGTCTGTTCCTCCGAGTGACACGCAATATGAGCAGGGTTTGTAAATTTATGCCTTTGTAGATTGTGGAGAGCTGTCTCTTGAAAAACAGCCTAGGGCATTACTGTAGAAGTAGGATCCCTGCCCCTCTTCGTGAAACTCATCCAAATTTTTCTCTTTTGTGCTGATAGGAAAACTCTGCAAGATACCAAGGGAGGGAAGATGTGAAAAAGGCACTGTGTACTAACACCACAGCATAATGCCAACAGAAGTCTGTTGCAGTGGTTTCAACAGAGCCGATACAACTGTATGTGGCTCTCAGGAGACAGACATCTTACTCCTTCCTTCTCTCTTGCTCCTGGTTGTGTGGTGCTAGTGTTAATTGTATGTAAAATCTAATGAACCAGTTCAAATCACTAACCCAGGAGAAGACTGTGCTTTTCTGTTAGGTTAGTTTTCTTCTGTGTGAGTGAGCTGAATTGTTTGGTAATTGAGATGCTGTTAGCACCAACACTGGTGCAAATTTGCAGGGAGACTGTAGGGAAAAAAAGGAGGACACAACTTTCTCCCTTTAGCAGCAGAGAGGTGGGTCAGCAGACCCATCCTGGGGAACTGCAGTACATCCATGAGTCCGAGTGAAAAAATGAAGAGTTGGGCTCTGTCAATGGTGATCAGTGCCACATCAGTTTGTCTTTGCAGCTGGGAAAGCTAGAACACACTAAGTGTCTCAGTTGAAGGAAGGGGGGGGAAAAAAGAGGAAAGTTTCCCTCTTTTGAAAGCCTGCTGATACCTGTGTGGTTGAACTAGCTGTTCCTTATCAGAGGGAGTTTTCAGTCTTCTCAAGAGGTTGGATCAATGTAACTCTTAGGTCCCTTTCCTTATTAAGAGCCCTGTCAGATGGGGAGAATTAACATTTCTTTAACCAAGCCCAAGTTGAAAGATGAAGTTCCAGAAGGGGTCTGGTCCAACATCTTAGTGTAAATCCTGTTAGCTGGCCCAAGGCACCTGGGCAGTGAGCTTGCTTTAATTTCACTGTTGCTACAAACTGATAGATGCCTTGGCCTATCTTCTTGATTTTAAAATAGTAATTGTGGCTGAAACTACTAGCATGGAAGTTGTAGCATAAGGTTAATGTGGAGTGTATAACCAGTGCACATTATCCTGGTCTGGGTAGAGGAAGAAGTATGTTACCTACTGCAAACAACTGCTTTGTCAGCAATGTGGTTGTTCAAAAAATTCATTTCTCTGCCCAGTCCTCAGAAAGCTGCTGTTGACTATATAAAAAATAATCATCCAGTTTCCAACCTCCCACTCTTAAGCAGAGTCATCAGTAAAACAATAATAAATTATAGAACATAGATGTTTTCTTCAGCATTTTTTTTTACTTCCTGCAGTCTTATGACACCTATACCCATGTTTTCATCTGCTTTGTTTTCATTGGTAGGCCTGGCTGCAGCAGGGTAGACTCTGCTCCACCTTCCCTGTTCCTGCTCCTGTGCCGCTGTCTCCTGGCACTGGTACAGCTGTCTGTGAGGCAGTGATGTGAACTGGATTGGAGAACTAGTCCAGGATAAAAATACGTTGCATTTTCTTCTGTGTCTGTGGTACAAATTGGTTGCCCAGTCCCATTTACTAAACAGCCTCACAGACAGCAGTAAAGATGTAAAGAAGAAAGAATCCAGAGGAAAGCAGAGCCTGAGCTGCCAGTGCTGCCAACAGAAATGCTTGTAAGACTGTAATTGCAGAAAGCAAAATGGAGATTTTCTTTTGTGTGCAACACACTGATGCAAGACACGGATTCTGTTTCTTTCCCTGACCCTTTCTGGTTCATCAGTGGCTCTCAGGGTCATCGTTCTGACCTTCAGCGTTACCAGCAAGTCACATCTCTGTTCCATGGAGACAGCTGTTTTGCCCACAGGTAATGCAGGTCTTAAACTCCAGTTAAGTATTTGAGAATCAAGATAAATCATTCTCTGTTCTGGAGATGATACTTTTGCAGAGTAGATCTGCCTGGCAGGCATATGAGAGATCTTTCTTATGTGAGAAGCTCTTCTGCACCATCCAGGAAAATATAAAAATACATGAAAAATAAACCAGAATCCACTTGGTTGATAACAATAGTCAAAATTACTTTACTACAGAATTTGGTCACTGTTTCATTTCAATTAGTTTTTAGGGAGAGAGTAGGTCATAGATTTAATTTTGGTACATTAAGCAAGGTAATGTGTCTGCTGTTGCTTCAAGACTAGAGCTAATTGACCAAGCAACGATGATTTCAATATAACTAGTAAAGCCAGAGCAATTTTAGGATTTAAAATACTTCCAAGTCTGAGCTGTGGCTTAAGCCCCAAATCTTCCAGTTTTAATGTTGCAATAAATTTTGTGAATAGGATGCGTTCAGAAGTTGAACAAGGGCAAGGTTTTTGAGGAAGTGCTGTTTTTCTTGTGCCTACCTGGGCATACTCTATTGTAGCACTCCAACTACAGAAAGAATTCAGAAGTTTTCACTTGAGAACATTGAAGCAAAAAATAGTCTATATTGCCTGTTAAGAAAGAAACAAAGCTATTAAATAATAACAAACGGTATGTTTGAATTAGTTTGAATAAGGTTATTTTGAATTTGTTTCAGACATTTGACTTTATATATCTGGTAATTGTCAGCTTTGTATAAATAATTCAGTCTATCTTACTTTCAGATGACCAGTTTTAAAGATAATCTGTTAATAAAACACTGAAGGCATTGGTCTGAAACATCCATTTTGTGTGTTTTCTTTCTGTACTCATTAGAAGTGTTGTGGGTTTTTAAAACAAGACTTCCCAATGTTTACTAAATTATATAACTTCATGCTCTTATATTATGGGTTGAACTCTAGAAATACCATGTACGCTCCAAGCATCAGATGGAATGAGCAGTGTTTGTTTTAATAGTTTATGCTTATAAAGCTTGCAGTTGTAATTATATGAAGTGGCGTTTTTTATGAATTAATCCTTGAGCCACTGACATTCAGAAGTGGGTTAGAAACATTAGCGATGGAGCTGTCCCTTCTTGCCAACAGACAAAATCTCAGCACAGGCACAAATTGCATCTAAAATTCTCTTGTTGAGTTTAACAATGCTGCTAATAACACCTAAAACTCTATGCTTGCCCTGAATTTCTTAACTGATTTGACAGTTCTCTGAAGCAGAAGGATGATGTGAAAACAAGTGTGATCTGTATCATTTTGGGATTCCAACATCTGACCCTTTTCATTCTGCAGTATTATGCTGAGATGCCTTACAGTATTCAAACCTCAGGCTTTTTTTAGTTATTATTATTATTATTTTTTACATGACCAAAACAAATGGATGATGAAATTCAGATATCTAATTTAATGTTTTAGACCAAACAAGAAACTTTCAGTACTGATAGTTGCCCACCCTCATTATAGACGGGAAAAGAAACATTTACTTTATTCATGGGAAAGTCCCCTGAATTTCTGGGACTTTCCAGAAGATTAAGTTTCAGAATACAAATTTACATTCATATTACTTTAGAATGTCATCTTTAATCACTGTAATCTCTAAGAACCTTCAGTCCAGTCTTACAGTACACTATTTCTGATAAATGTGACATGTCTTAATATTTTCACACTGTAAAATTAACAGAGAGTCTCTAAATAAATTACTTTGGAATAGAAACATTTCAGGTATTAATAAACATGTTTGTATGGCCTTTATCACATTCCTGCATATGGTTCCATTAAATCATACCTGGTATGTAATTTAAATTATTACAATTAAGGTAACACCTATATACAGAGATGATTCCTTTCTCTGTTAAAGGTATAAGATTACTGTATGTTGTATCTTGGCCATTGGGCTTGGAGCACTCAGGTTAACCACACTGATGTGAGTCTGTATAACACTCTGGGTTTTGTTTTTATATTTTATTAAGTTGTTCCTGATCTACTCTGAGCACCATAAAAGAGCTGAGTGATCCTGTATATAATTTCGAGGTAGCTTTAACTTTGTTCACTTAAGCATTTGTCATGGATCCAGTGATTGAGACTACGTGAATCTCTGTACCACATTTATAGAGCAAATCCTGTGCAGGAGGCACAGTTATTAAATACCCTCGTCTTAACGTCATAGTCCTACTTCACCCTCTCTAGGAGAGCAGCTCTGTTGAGCATTCAGTCATTGCTCCTGTAGTTCTTTGCTGAGAATAAGTTTCAGTAGTTTCCTCACCTCAGAGATAACCATTTATTTAATACAAATGTGTGTAGAGTCTGTCCTTACAGAGTTGCATGCTGCCACAGGTTTGGGATTGCAGCAGTTCCTCCAGCTGATGTCTCAGGCCCGGGGTGTTTCAAAGTTGCTTGACATGTGGGCAAAGATCCTTATAACATGTCAAAATGTTGTCAAATAGTTCTTGAGGCATTTAGGTTATTCTTACTCTGCCAGCATAAATGGTGGGGCAGTAAAAGGCCGTAAGACACAGAAGTACATATGGATGAGAACAAATATGATCCATCTGAATGACTCTGGCAGGTCAAGTGGAAATCTAAAGTCCTGACTGGTCTACCCAGTGGAAAATGAGAACACATGCACCTTAGATGGATCTTAACCTTGCTACCTTGGCATCATTTTCTGCTCTGAATACTCCTTTCATTGTTGGTAGGGACACGGTCTTCTTGTCTAACATCATCTCCCATTTTCTCCCTGATACTGGGGAGGGAGAAGGTCTCTGCCTGCAGAATTAGCTCTCCTTTCTGTCACTCTGGACTGCCTTACCTCTTCCACTGGAACACCTTCACATGCTTTCTGTCACTCTGGACTGCCTTAGCTCTTCCACTGGAACACCTTCACATGCCAATATTTGCTATAAAATGTTCTGCTTGTTGACCAGCACAGCAGGATAAATTATTTGGCATATCTAGATAGCTGGGTTGTACCAGAGCAGTGTTTCTAAATTGCTCGATGTGCCAGCCAGGTACAACCTACCTCCTTACGCAGGGGTCATGTAGCTGCCTTAGCGTGGCGCTGAGCCCAAGCTAACAACCCGTACTAAGAGGTAGGGTGTACCAGCTTGGGTGCAGGGCCTCGTTAGCAGAACAGAGATGTTAGTTTATTGTACCCATTTCTGGACTCGCATTACTTGTGTTCAGCCTGCATTAATATACCTTTTAAATGGGTGCTGGTTCATGTCCAGCAAGCTGCTTTCACTACAGGCTGTGTAGGTGCCATCCTCATCTTGCCCTGTGAGGTACCTGCTCTTTGCAGAAGCGAGCGCTGCTGGTGAACTGCAGCGTCTAGTGGCATCACAGGGGCTCCCTTTTGGAGATGGACACACAAGCATAAAGCATGTGAGTTAGTCTTTTAATACCCTAAGTGCATTCAATACAAGAAGAGAGCATTTATAAATAGAACATATTTATGGATTATATTTTCAATAATAATAATAGTTACCCAATGACTTTATAACCTTTCTGGGATTTGTTTTGACATTTTGTTTTGTGCAAGTGAAATGTGACAGTATTTTCAGGGAATTTCTGAATGCAAAAGGGCTAAGACGGTGGAGAGGCATCTGTTTGCTTTTCATTGTTAATGCCTTAGGAAGTGCTTGCTCTGGTCTCTCCCCTCAGGCTCTTCTAAGGGGCTCTTTGCAGAACTGGTGTATTCACATAAGACCTATCCCAACTATTAGATAAGGTTAGGGAAATGTTTGGGTTTTTGTGTGGGTTTTTTTTTTTTAATAGATATATTATTCTTAGAAATAAAATATATAATTATATAGTTTGGGGGTTTTTAAGCTGTGCAGGAGGGTTCACCCTTACATTTAGAGCCCAATTCACAATCTCAAATGAAAAGGTTGTAATTCAGTTAGGTCCCTTGATTCTATATTGAGAAAAGGCAGTTTAGATTAAACTTGAGTTAAATTACGCGTGTATACCAAGTGCTTGCTGGATGCTCTTGTATTTGTTCATAGAATCTGTGATACAGCAATAAATTGCAGTTAATTGCAGGCAGTCTCTTTTCCCAGTAAAAAGCTTCAAGGAAAAAACATTAGATACCAGTAGGATGCCAGAGTGTGAAAGTGAAGAGTGTTTAAGCAGCTTTCACTCACACACCTTACCTGTCCATACTGATTCACCATCTGCCCGGTAAAGGTCAGCTTTCTTGTGTCATGTTAACAAAAAACAAAATGTAGAGGTGATTGCTGATTCGGGTGCTCACCACTGTAGCTGTGAGATTAGATTTTTGGTCTTCTGCCCTTATTTTAAAATCTGCTGGCACTTTTTCTTTAGTGAAAGTGACATTGAGCATGCAATGGAAATAATTTGTTCCAATACTTTCATCATTTACATATCTAAACCTGTTAAGTATGAGAAATTTTCACTGACTTTGGAAGTTCAGCTAGACCTGCACTAGAAGTTTTGTTAGAAGAGTCATGAGCCAGAAGTTTGTTACACATAATCAAGGCTTCTGGTTGCATTTCTTCTGTGATCTGTATGAAAATACTGCATTGTTTGCCTCTCTTGCATAGGCTGTTACCACATCTGTTCAGTCAGCAAAGAGTTTTTAGGCACTTCTCGGAGTGTCATATTGATGGAGATGGAAGTGGGACTACAGGTATTATGTTCAGCTGATGGTCTGATTCTGCTTTGTGTGAGATCTCTTTACAGTGAGATTCAGTTTTTCTTGTAAGTTCAAGGTCAAATATTTTGACTTCACTGACAAGAAAGATTTTTCCAGGTTTTTATTCTTCAGTTTGCCTAGCAGATTGCTCTGTGTGAATGCAAATAATCTGAAGACTCTTCTCCATTTTTTTGCATTTTCAGTGGAGTTGGTTGTTGAGGCAATTCTTTTACTTCCACTTCCACTCGATTTGCTCGGCTCTTGCACTGCCCTGACCCAGAAGCAGGCATAATCATCGAGTGGCTATGTGGTGAACTTGTTCAGAGAAGTGGTAAAAGGTGGATCTAAGATGAAGCAGCAGACTTAGGTTGTGTTCACAGTCTGGTGCGCCGTCTTGTCACCCCAAGGAGAGGGCAGGAGGAGCGCATACCCAGGGGGCAGCAGCAGGGGCAGTGCCAGCTTGGGATGACAGAGAAGCTCTGGTGTAAATTGCAATTCCCGTGCCAACCCACTGTACCACTACAACTGTAGTCATTAGCAACAGGGAGAGATAATTATGGGCCTCTCTTGTCCTGTTAAGCATTTATTACTGGTTATTTGAAGTCCCATGCATTAGTTGTAAATAAAATTATTTTTCTCTGAATGTTTTGAGTCTGGTAACCACTGAATGGCGTTCATAAAGTGGCTGTTCAGCCACGGCTGAAAGGGTGGCTGTGCTGCAAAGTAACAGTGCAAATGTTTACAGATTTCATGTGAATGTTCTCAGTACTTGTACTGGAAAGGTAGAAACAAACAATAGCGTACAAGAGTGCTGTTTGATGACCTTTTCAGTGCCTTCATGGTGGATCTGTGGCTTTATAAAGCCACCTATAGTAAATACAGAGCGAGTTGAATTCCCGGAACTTTGGACAGTGGAGCTGTGTTTGCTTCCTGAACACATGCCTGCTCTGTATAAATCCAAATACAGGGCTTGAGAAACAGGTATTGCCTCAATTTCCCCTTCCTCAGCCCCTTCACTGCCTTGAGCAGCTGGGTGGTGGCTGGGTGTTGAACTGGATCAGGAACCTGATGTGGCAGCAGAGATGGCCTCCATAGGTGATAGCTGGGTGAATGGCTGGCTGGGTGTTGCCCAAGTCGGGTTCAAAATGGGCATAGGTTTGTTGGGTCTCTGCTCTGCACTGGTTTTGGAGGCTGTCATGTTGTTCTTCAAAATCTAGGTGTGTACTTAATAAAATAAAACTGGAAGTCATCGAGTAGCTGTGGAAGAGAAGGAGACTTTAAAGCCTGTCACTTGGTAAGGCCATGCTTGTTTGTAAGCAGGCTGTGCCAGTACGTCTGAGCGTTAGTGAAGCAAACAGTGTTGCCTCAAGGTGTATTTATATTGTATGGCCAACAACTGTCAGCATCAGCATTAACTGGTAACAGTGAATTGTCACCATGATATTAAAGACAGAAAAGAAAGGCTGGCAGAGAGAGGTGGTATGTTTTACTGTGCCAGCTGTACTAACTGCAAAGCACAAAAGTTTTGGTGCGTTCAGGACCTTCATGTACAAAAGTGGGTGGGAAGTTATATCTGCTGTAAAAGCCACAGTGGGGTATTTTGGTTCTTGGATTTAGTGGTGTTTGGGAAAAGACCTCCACCTTTTTTCTCCAGTCCATCTTGGGAAACAAAAAGCAGCCTTGTCTGCGGAGCAGGAAAAAAAGAAACCAAGGAGCAGAGCCTAATGTTCAGGAGAGATGAGTTCATGGGGATATTAGGGATAGGAGATTGAAAAAGGAGTAAGGAAGCAAGATATAGCAGGGAGACCACAGATGTATCAGTGGGTACTAAAGAGTGAAGATGATGATGGGAAAGCTGTGGGAAGACAGAATTACATCTTCATGGCTCTGTAAGCAAGCGGGAGGGGAGGTAGCTTTGCCCATGCTCTGAATACACAGCATTGATGCTCACTTGAACTAACAGATTTCAGGACTTACCATTATCTGTAGCACATCTAGTTCAGCATCCTGTCTTTGAGATGCTGAAGATCAGCAGGTACCTCAAAAGACTGCTGAAACCTGCAAGAATTACATGTGAGATAATCTTCCCCCCTCATGAAAATCTTTATTTAAATTTTTAAGGATAAGAGATTGATTTAAATCCTGACTCATCAGGTTTTATCTTCCTTTCACTTCTGCACTTCTTTCGGTATGAAATAACCATACTGATTCTCTGATTCTGGATATTCATGTTATCCATGTGCATGTCTGAACCCTGTTTGAATCCTGATAAATTGCTTAATGTCAGCAGCATCAGTGCTCTTATTTGTGCAGTACATAAAATAGCCATTTTAATTTTTTTTAAATAGATATTTTCATTTTTATACTTCTAAATTTGCCACCTTTTGGTTTTGCTGTTCTTGTAATCAGATGGTGAATGTTTGTAGTTTACTTACCCTGTTACTAATTTAAATCTATTTTTTAGTGTTTGAAGCATTCCTCTGCTTTCTGGGGTTAATACTACAATTCTATCCAGTCTCTTCATACAACAGGTTTTCACTGTCCCAAACGTTTGCTTTCTCTGAACACCCATATTCCACAGAACCCATTTTTAAGATGGGCTCCCAACCTCTGCACTGTAATCCAGCTGATATATAGGGTCCATCTATACAAATACAACTTTTAAAGATTACCCTGTCTCTTTCTGCTGTTGCAGTCTACCACTTTATCTTTCCTTGCCATATATGCATGTTAAGCGGAAGTCTGAAGTGAACTACCTGCAGTAGTGCCCAGACCCACTTTCCAGGTTTATGCAGTTAGCAAGACAGGTTTACTTAGATTTTTCTGCAGTGTGTGTAGTTCAGTTTCCCTGCATTCTGCAACTGTTTCTGTTTATTAGCATCCATCTTCTGCTGGTGTGGTGTAAATTCAGTTAGTACAGTTAGTTACCTTCTGCTGAACTTCCTTCTCCCAGTCCTGATTTGTATACAACAAATTACTGGGTGTCAGCTGAATGTTTTGCTATTTGGCTCTTCACCTCCAGAATTTCAGATCATTAGTAAGTATGTTATTAAGAAAGTAAGTATAATACTAACTCTTTTGAACTAATAAAGAAAATTGTGTATTGCATAAAAGTCATGCATTAAACCATCTCTAACCAGGTAATCTCATCAGCTTGCTTAGCCTGTATTCAGAGTTCATTGTCGGGGTGTTTTAGGCAAGCATACTCTGGTTTTCCATCTCTGGTTGTTAATAGCTGTTTTTTCAGTTAGTTTCATTTAGAATACTTGGTTCAAGATGAACTACAGCAATTACTAATTCTTTCTCAAGTGAGGGTGCGTGTCCTCTCCTGACAAGACGGAAAGTAACCTGGAAGCAGGGAGGAATGAGAAGAAGGTGTGCTCCCTCTGCTCCCGTACGCCTCCCCTGACCCGGACACTTGTTCCCCACCAGGACACTTTCAGATCCCCACCTCCATTTGAAAAGTCCTGGAGTGGTGGCTGTCTGGGAAGTAAGTGCCAGGGAGCAGGGTGGGCCACTGCGAACAGGGCAGGAGGAGCAAAAGGATGGGGTGTCAGGGTGGGCCTGAGCACCCACAAGAACAGAAAAACACTGGGGTACTGGTCAGCAAAGCTTGTCTAAACTGGGGGTATATGAGAGGTTAGAAAGCAGGTGTAAAGATTGGCATTCATTGTATGCGTGGGGAGATGAAGGTTTCAAACCAAACAGCATTTCATCTGTTACTTTATAAGTTGCAAGAACTAGTAGGAATTGACAACCTAATTTCAGCCATCATGGTCTCGTCTGTACACACAACTTAATCAGTACTTATGTTCTAGGTGCCTGGTCTTGTATATCTTGGCAGTCTTAATCATACCATACTGTTAAAGCAAACATGAAATGATGTAGTAATCGGGATATCTGGAATATGTTGTCATGATGCTCAAAAATCTGATTCCTTTTCTCACAAGGTCTTGTAAAACATAGTAGTGAAGATTGTTAGAATACAAATACTGTAATGTGCAAGGTAAATTGAACAAATTCAAGAGTACTTAGGACTTGCAAATAGCATGAGAGGTTTTGGATGACAAAACCTACGAGTCACGTTGAAAAGTGACCACATATGTCAAGATGTAAATCTTGTAGGCCACTTCCTCCATTGCTCGGTGCTTACTGTATGTTATGAGGAGGTTCCTTTTAGGTGTTTGCAAGTCACATTAAGATTTTGATTTCCTCAAATAGTTAATGTTTTTGCTGAAGATGATGCAAGTGTGGAAACCAAGCTTGTAAAGCCGGAGGTCCTTTGCTGAATAGTGTGTGAGAGGATTGGAAATTCTTCCCAGGAAAACATTGCGTTTATCTCCAGGAATTTGGCAACATCTACTTTTGTGAATGTTGCTAAATACCTGATTAAAGAGACTCCTCACTTGCACATTTCATCTATTTCTAATCCCATTTGTGTAGCAATTGACTCCATACTGGAATCACAGTTTGTGTCAGCAAACAAAAGCATTATTAATTTCACAACATACTTGAATTGGTAACTGGGAAATTGGGTTTTTTTTAAAGTTCTTTTCAGTTACTTGGCTGGGAGATGTTGCTGATGCAAAGGATCTGCTTCTGAAATGGTTCTGATGAGGTAGTCTTTTGGCTGGAGTCACCATGATACATACGTAGGAATTGGGAAAAAGTTGTTGATTTGCTTACCTTGGATAAAGTGGCTGATACTTGCCAAAAAAAAAAAAAAAAAAAGTGATATAACTAGATACATCCTTAAAAATTATAGAAATCAAAGGGAAATCTACGGTAGTCTGCTTTGCAGTTTGCACTTTTGAAAATGCAATACTCAAAAGAAAATTGAGCATATGACATGGAGGACTGTTAAAATATAACTGCTGTGTTAAAGTTGAGATACAAAACCCCTTAAACTATTGTCATTAATGAAGTTTTTAAGAATTGTTTGGTAATGTATATTACAAATAGTACTAGTACATGCATTTTCTTTTGTGCTTTCTGGAAGATGAAATGCAACATGGAGAAGACTTAGTACTGTAGGAAAGAATGGGGTTGTTATATTTGCATGGACATAGGCTTTTCTTTACATTTTTATAAAAATTGTAACATCTAGACTACTTAAAATGCAGTGAGTTTACAATTAATATCTTTCATGGCCACTTTATCTATATATACATATAGGTAGAGTATTGTTTATCTGTGAGCATTTGTTAGACCAATACCTGATTTATGTGGGATAAAAGTCACGGCAACAGGGAGAGAATTTAATTTGCTTTTTCAAAAAATTTTTGAAGTTTTCTTTAATTATTTGTTTTTAAGGAGAATCAGGTTTAATTCCTTTCCTTCTTTTCATTTCCTAAGAGTTTCTAAACTGATGGTGGAACTAAATATTTGGTACTTAAACATTTCAGTGTTCACACACACGCACAAACACAAAAGCTCCTTTGAGCAGTCACTTTCAGTACTAAATATACAGATGTTGATTTATATACATGGACTTGGTTTCTTTTGATGTGAGATGGAGCTACTACTTTGAAATGCTGTTTTATCTTTGTTCATTAGCAATCATTTACTGTAAGACAAGACATTTCATATTATACTCAGTGTTGAAGTGTGACTCTACTGCTTTAGGCAACACATCTCCTAAGAGTATTCTCTTTCCTGCAGTACTGAAGTATATAGTTTGCATTGAAACGGAAGTTGCCTTGGCTTTGTGTTTAAAATGAAATGTCTTGAATGTGGTCAGGGTACCACCACCTGTATTGACACTTCTAAGTGTTTTCTGGAGGAGGGGTTGGGGGGGGGGCAGTAAAGCTGAGCAAGGAGAGGGGCATTTCTCCTTTCCTCCTTCCTTCTGATCTGAGCATCCTCTGCCTCCAGGCCATTTCCCGAAGCAGAAATGCTCTACTGGTTGTTTCGCTCCAGCTCTGAAAAGGTGTGCTGCCGTAGGGTAGCCGGAGGCCCAATTTGGGCAGCACAGGGTGGTACACAGAATTTGTACTGTGGCTACAGAGGTAATATCCATTCTTAATATTTGGTATTTGGAGTTCTGTATAACACAGAACTCTGTATAACACAGTGGTATTGCTATATCACCACTGGGAGACTTTCCTTGTATTTTGCAGGGGGTTTTTATATACTAAATATTTTCACATCGGTATTTAAAGAAGAACTGAAAAGTAATTTTCACAGAACAGTGCAGAATTTAACATTCATTGCACTCTGCCTACATGCATGGGTTTGGAAGCTATGCAGCCTCTTTTTATAGAGTTGTGTGTTCTGGTGATCTAGGCTTGCTCAGTTATTACTGAGAAATATGAGTGTATTAGGAGCTATATATGATACAAAACTTAGGTCATGACAAATTACTATGTACCTCTAAATATAAAAATATTTATTTACAGTAAGTTTCAAGTAGAAATGGCTTCCATCATTATATATACTGACTTTAAAACTACTGAATAGAAAAGACAAAGTTACTGTGGCATAGGGCCATACACAATCTGGTTGTGGAAAGAATTTGCATGGAGATGTTGCATATTTAGTTCAGACAGAATAAGACTAAGTGCCCAACACAGAAGCAATTGCTATTGGTTATCTGCAAACTGCAGTTGCAGGGGAGAGGGAGGGCTGTAGCAGGGCATATTGTCACCTTGGCACTGAGGGAGTACCCTTCCTGACAAACTGCCAGTCCTTATTCCAAATTGCAGAGGTGCTAGATCATCATAGTGCAATTGCTCAAGCAATTTTTTAAAGATGAACAAAGCACGTTTTTTCTGACCTCATTATCGGAGGAGACGGGACCTGTTTTTCAGAAACATTACACACAGAAAAATCAACCTGAGGCAGACACCTGGCATGAAAAAAAATTGCCTGAATGCTAATAGTTTGGCAACATTTTAATAAGCAAATGAAAACAGTCTGTAGTAATGGGAATTCAGCTGCAGTGATTGCTACCAGATCCACCAAGAATAATGGACTTGCATACCAACCCAGACTTACGACAAATATTGTGATTGTAGGTAACTAAATGACCATGGAATCTGGAGCAGAGAACCAGCAGAGTGGAGATGCAGCCGTTACAGAGGCAGAAACCCAACAGATGACAGTACAGGCACAACCACAGATTGCAACGTTAGCCCAGGTATAAAATCATATGGTGTAATAGTTTTACCTATTGGATAATTTTTTTAAGAGGGATAATGTCTGCTCACGGGCCTGAGAGGAAGTTCCATTGATACAGTTCTGAAACAAGTGCAATGTTTAGTTCCTTTAATATTTGTCTTCACATTTTTAAAGCAGTAGATATTTTAACTTCCCATCACACTAGGCTGTGTTAGTTCTGAAGAACTGTATGTGTGTAAACTCTGTAATGTTAACAGTCTAATGAATGAAAATATTTCTAGCATTCTTTACCACAACCATGCCACTGAAAGGTGTTTTTTTTCAGACCATGTAATTTACTGTCTTTTTTATATTGACTGGATTGTTTTGCTGTTATGTTTTCTGTTAGAAACTTGTCTATAGCAGTCAGTTTGATTCTGAAGAAAATAAACTGAAAATAAAGAGAAATAATGCAGCAAATACAACATCTTATTGTATGGGATTAATATTACAAACATTATAATCAAGTAGAACAACCTGGCATTTGACAGCTCATGTTATCCTGTTGTCTCCAGAATTTCACGGAATTGTTGGCTGTTTGGAGGGACAGTAGTAGATCATTCATTTTCCCCAAATTATTTTAGAGAGACAAGAAATGCAATCCCAGCTACATCTTTAATTTTGGAACCTGGTTTCATTCTTGGATACACTGATGGTTGGCAGAAGCAACTCCATTGTATAAATGAGTACAGAATCTGTTCAGCTCTCTTCTGTAACTATTTAATTTTAAAGCTATTTGCAGTCTGCAAAGAACAAACAGATTCTTTAAATCTCATAGTTGGGGGAACTGAGTGTCTTTTAAGTGGCACAAGTGTTAAATCAGTTACCATTTTATAAATGGTTAATGTCTTTTTAAAGTCATTACACCTTTTGGTAAACCAGAGATAGTACACTTCCATTCAAGTGATAGTATAGGGATTGGAGCCATTAAAATGCACAGGGTGAGTTTGTTGAGTGAAGCTGTAGTGTGAATTTACAGGCCACCAGCTGCCCTGCAGCAGCTTGCCTCTTTGGGCAGTTTTCTCACTGTCTAACTTAGGCACAGGATGTAGGTGGTGCGAATAACACTTCAGTGTGAACTGAGTGGAAGCAGTTTATTTCTCTTGCAAAACCGATGAACTGCTCCTCACTTGGTACGCATTAAGATTTAGTCCATAGAAGCAAGAATGTTTTAAATTTGTGTGCTAACATACTAATCTCCAGGTAGCTGAACTTACAAGCAGGTAGTGGGTTGAATGCACTTGGGCAAAATTAACCCAGAATTTGAATGAGATTTTTTTCCAAGTTAAAAAAACAAACTCAAAAAACCCCCTATACAGCTATGGTTAAAATCCATGTGAACCACAAAGAAATATGTTATTTTTTCCTAATTTCCTCTGTTGTCATTTACTGTATTATTTGCACCTTAGCTTTTCCCCAGGCTTTATATTCCTTCAGGAGGTGATACAACAATCTAAACATGATTTCTTGTCTCAGTCACATCAGTGTTACGTTACTACAATATTTTTAATATGTTAAGTGGCAGTGTTTGGCATTAGGGAATGCCCTCAGAGGCTTAGGCAAATCTAAATAACTAATTATGGCATTTTAATTCTTTCATTATCTCTTGTAAGGTCACCCCTCCTGTAAGCTTAGTTTAATTGCTGCGTTTTTAGTGCGTTCGGTGTAGTTTTCAGAGTCAAAAGGAAACTTGTTCAAGTTCCACAAGGTATGAGTCAGAGACATCTGCGGAAGTTACACTCTGCTGTTGGCTTAATCCAACCACAGTGGCCTCCAGTTGATCAGCTTTGCTGACATTGCCAAGGACTGTTTAGTCAGACGTGCATTATTAAAAAAGGTTGCTTGGTGAAGGAATATAATTTACCAGAGGAAAGTCCACTCATGTTAGTCTCAGTCCCTGTTTCTCTCAGATGTGAGTGAAGTACCACCATGTAATGCTGCAGCCGTTTTCCTGAGAAGGGAAGGTAAAGGCAAACACAGATTTGTGGATTAGGGAGAGACAGCTGTGGAGGAGAGAGGTCTACACGTAATTCCCTTTAATTTTGTTGTTAAGCAAGATTTCCTTGTAAGTGGCGGATGTTTATGGAAATTCAGAGATCAGCTACTGCAGATTTTGAGAACGACATGTTCACAGGGACAGCAGAGGATTTACTTCTGCATCTGGTACATAGCAGCTTTTGTTCCATTTTCCAAACTTGGGTGTGTAGGAGAAGGCTGGCTAGTCAGCGGCCCGTGACCTGGCTGTGGTCTGCCAGAGCAGCTCATGCTCACCTGCAGTCCTTCCCTGAGGGTTATGATGTGCATGTCAGGCATGAAATGAGGGCCCTGTGCGCTGGTACCCGCTGGTACCCGCAGCCCCAGCACCCTTCTGCCTCCCAGGAGCCCCCCAGGCGTGAACACCTGCATCATGTCACCAGACAGTTGCTGAGTACTGGATGTGCCCCAGGGCATCTGCCCAGCCCCTAGCAACTTCTATGCGTGGCCCTTCAGCCGCCAGTAATAGTTCTTGCGACCTGCCAGAGTGAGACTTCCCCACGTGACGTGAACAGCTTTGTGTGGGTATCGCTGTCCTCGGAGCCTGAGCCCCCGCGCAGGACGTGTGTGGCTGCGCACCCATTGCCAACGTACCCTGCTGAAGCCATTAGCGTACCCCTGTTGCCATAGCTGCTATTCCTACAGGTCTGTGCTGGAGAAGCCAAGTTGTGCTTAGGAACTGAGGATTTAAAATGTGGGCCATTTTTCTGCATAGAAATACCTCCGAGGCCAGAGTTTGTGTTGACCCGTTACACTGTATCACAATGACTGCCTACAAACCATTTGTTTCCACTGCAAACCCAGGGGTTTTCTGTCTGAACACATAGTCAGTCTTCTTTATTTAAATGGCTTCTGCCAACTACTCAATATAGTTTAGTATCTAGAAAAGTCTGAAAGGTATGGCTCCCTAAAAAATTTAACCTCTTGCATCTGGCAAACACTTTCCATTTTCTTGAGTGAGAACAAAAATAGCTCCACTCCCATATGTTTCTCTGTCTTTGACTCAGCAGTGTTTGTAGGAGTACACCCAAGTCCTAGCAATATCTAACTGAAGTAAGAGAAAGGTAATGTGTTTTTATGAGGTTACCTCAAAATAGAGACAGTTGTGTTTTTCTCCTTCTTGTCAGTGGTTTTACAAGCAACATTTTGAGCCTGCAGAAATTCTGCATTAGATTAATTTGTAAAGTAGGTCAGATGTTGGGCTTAGCCAGTTCAGGGGGTTTTATATTGTGCTGAAACATTTGGGTCATCTAACTGGGGTCTAGAAGAGACATAATTCTTTCACCAAAAAGCGTTCTTGGCAGTGAAATAAGATTTTGCAATAACCTAATTTATGCTCACTGTCTCTTCTTTGCAGGTATCTATGCCAGCAGCTCATGCAACATCTTCTGCGCCCACGGTGACCTTAGTTCAGCTGCCCAATGGGCAGACAGTTCAAGTCCACGGAGTAATTCAGGCTGCCCAGCCATCAGTTATTCAGTCTCCGCAGGTCCAGACAGTTCAGGTACTGACTGAAGAAAATTCCTATTACGTGAATTGAACCTTTTGAATAGTCCTGCCAGTTCACTGTTTTCTAACATGTTTGTGTCCTGGATTGTGTTTTTGCTTATATAAACTTTAAGAGCATATTGAAGGCAAAAACTGTATGATATTTGCTACACTCTGACTTTTTTTTTTTTTTCTGTTCTGGTTTAACCACTTTTCACTTTCAAACATTGCTGAGTTTCATTTCCCTCTAGAATCTGGTTGGTGAGTTTAACAGCTTCATGGTTTTTCTTATAGTATTACTCTACTTTTTCTCTCTACTATATTTTCATGTAAGAGTTCATGCTATTCTGAAGTGAACAAAAGGGATTTTTTTTTTATAATGTAATCTTTAATCATTGATGAGGCTGATATTCTGGGATGACAGTCTTTGCTACTTAGAAAATACTTGCATTGGTTTACAAAACAGATGTCTGTATGTTAATGATCCTTAAAATAAACCTACCAGTCTTCTCATAAAAATGGTTTTAAAAATTGCCTGTTCAATGTTGTTTGCATTGTAAAGCCTTAGCTTTTTTTCTTCTGTAAAGCAAGACAGATAATGCAATATGATGAGACAGCTTGAAGACATAGGAGACAAGTAGTCTGAAACCTTTAAAACGTGTAACTTTTTTTTTTTAAAACCACTTTAAGACTAGTGATACTGAACACAGAAAGAAAAATTGCTTGGCATACAGCAGCTACACAGGGCAAGGACTCTACATCATTCCTTTTCTATTAGTACACTGAGCTCATAAAAAGTTTAATTTTAAAAAGCAGGCATTGTGGCTATTTGATACAGATATTTAGGTGGATATTATTTTAAAAAATAATAGGGCATGCATAATTTTAAACTAGGCCATTCTGATAGTAATCTTTGTTTACTCCTTCTCAGCTTTAGTGCTGAGTTTCTGGCAGTCTGTACCCTCCTCAGCCATTGGAGTCAAAAGTTTAGAATTTTAATCTATCAGAGGTGAGCAGTTTTCAGATAAGCGCACAAGTTACTAGCCCAGGGGTGGAAAATGGGAGGACTGACAATGAAACCGTGCTTGGAATTCACCTGGCTCAGTGCATAGCCAGAACCTGTTTGGAATGCTGTGATATTCAAAGCCTGGTAGTCCACAGTCAGCCTTGGACCTGTTCAGGCCCTCTATCTGATAACTGTGAGATCTGGGCGCCAGCAAGCCTTTTGAGCCTTTAGCAAACTTCCTTACACTGCATAAAATGTCAGGCTGCGAGCTATGTTTCTCACACGGGCATTTCTCTATTCACCAACTATCCATAGCTTTTGTATATTTGTCACGTGAATATGGTCTTTTGGAAAACAGTCTCTGTTTTTAAGTATTGGAGATGTTTTTATATTTTTGGCACACTTCAAATTTAAAATTATTGAAATATGACGCAAACATTTTAGCTTTCTGTCATAAATATTTGTCTTTTTTTAGCACATATTCAGAATTACAGCACTGCATTACTTTTTAGCATCTTCATATATGACGTTTTCCCAACAATTCCCTCCTTCCCCCCCAAAACAAGCAGTCTGTCTATAACATTTACCCAATTATTTATAAATTGATGTTTCTCAACTTCAGTATTTTGCTCTTTGTTTCCAAACATTTCTGTTACCTTAATTTGGTTTTAGTCTTTCTCTCCCTAAATTTTACTAAAAAAACCTTTCTTTGTGTCCTTAAAATGAATGAAAGCAAGGAATCACATAAAGGAAAAAGTGTATGGAATTACTTTATATTTCTTAGTGGAGTACTTAAATTACAAAGGACAGTCTCACAGGTAGTTAGCTGACTGTGGTCGTTCTTCACTTGATCTGTTACTAAACAGCCTGCCCTTTCTGTTTATTGCCTAGATAGAAGCACTTGTATTGGAGTGTTTTTCACAGGCTGTCAACATTTCCTTAAAATGAAGACATTGGAAGTGTCTTGTTAAGTTTGATTGCTGTTCTGATTTACAGATCTCCACTATAGCAGAAAGTGAAGATTCACAGGAATCAGTAGACAGTGTCACAGACTCACAGAAACGAAGAGAAATTCTTTCCAGACGACCCTCCTACAGGTATGGAGGTTAAAAGCAGAAGAAGCATTTTGCTTGATGGATGTGATCTTCATGTGGGGAGACAAATGATGTGATTGTATAGTTATTTTTAGATTTACCATTTCATTGCAATCTCTCCTCTGCAATGTCTTTCTATGGAATAGGATGTAAAGAGATAAGCAAATAGGAGGAAGAGGAAGAAGCCTAAGCTGTTACGCTCAGTTAAGACAGAAATGAGCTGAAAATAAGCTAATTGCCAAATCTGTGAAATACTGAGGTGTCATTGTGCTAGGTGCATTAGAGATGGCTTTAATGGATACTTAATACATGAAATACACTAAAGCTTTGCAAGAAAGTGGCTTCTGTATGATCTTCAAAAAGTTAACTCTATTGTTTTCATTATTGTTGAAATGCTAGCAGCAATCAAACTTAATTCCTTTCTCCCATGAGACTTTCAGTGAACATGTGGTGTTCTGTGGCTCAGAGGGAATTTCTGCTTGAGCAAAATTGGTTGTGTTTAAAGTTTAAGAAGTCAGTGTATGAGCTGAATGTAGTGATAGACATCTGGTATCTTTAGTTGTCATGGCAAATACTTCTGCAGTAAGACCAGCTGAGGTTCTCCTTCAGATGGCTTTAGTCATATGTTACTTTATTAATTAAGCCTTTGCACAGCTTTCTCTGGCTGTATTAAATCTCACTTTTCATTCTTAAAGCATGCTAAATAGCATTAAGGCACAGCTCTGGTGTTCAGTAGGTTTTAAGTGACTTGTGAATTCCTAGATACTCCTTTTTTCTTCATGTGCATAGCCTTAGAAATATAAGCTACACTCTAGGCCTGAGCATAATCTCACCCATTTATTTGTTTGTTAGCACTTGCAGTTTATTTTCTAGCTCCTCCAGCAGCCTTCAAGGCAGCTCTGCTGAAGATAGTGAAAATCATTACTGAAGATCCGTAGCCATAGTAGATCTGGGAAAATACTTGTATTTGTGAGGAGCAGTGTTGCTAACTTTAAGGCTGCCACAGACTTCCTTGCAGTCTGCTTCTGCAGTGAGACACTTGCTTTTACTATATATGGAAGAATGGCTGTATATTGTGAGACAACAGCGCTAAGCAAACAAGCAGCAAAACTGAGAAGAGGGGACTTGTGCATGTTAACTTCTCACGGAGATGGACTCCTTTGTACACACTGATGCCACACCACAGCCTCTGTCCTCAAACCAGATCCTGGTGACTCAGCAAAACTTCGTAATTGTAAAACTTGTATGTGCAGCTCAGACTCTGGGCCAGTGTAGGGGTCGTGTCAGAAGGGCTGAGCCGGACTACAGCTCTGCTTAGTGAGTTCCCAGTTGGCATTATTCAAGCTGCTGTAACTGGCCCCAGAGACAAGATTGGTGCAGACAGGTTCATAGAATTGAAGAGCTATACCTCTTCCTCAGAAACTCCACCTTGATCCTGCTGCTGAAGTACATCATGTGTTCCTGTGTCAGTTCATAGCTCCTGTATTTGTAAAGCTGCCACTTTACCTTCTATCTTAAATCCATCTTTATGTTGGCAAAGGTAGGTTTTAACCACCAGATCGTATCTGATATGAGCTTAAAAAGTGGTGAGCTGTCGTTTCTTCTTTTCTATTTTGAGCTTCTTGGGGTTTGTTCCTCATCCTCCCTGCTTTCTCCGTATTTTTTCATCTGTTTTGTCCACTGGTTTTTGTGGTCTAACACCTAGATTGCACACTCTCTGGACAGGAATTTTTTATTTGTCCAAGTGGTGCTTGGCACAGTGGAGTGCTTGTGCAATGCTGGGGTTCCTGTGTGCACATGGAGTCAAAACAGCAACAGCGAAGCTCTGTTTGTCAAGTTGCTTAGCAGAGTGACTGCTCTCCCCAGATAGCTCCATACAGATGTTCTGGCTCCCAAAGCCGTAGGAGCCTTATTTAAGAAATGAGTGTTCCCTTGGAGATTGGGATCTAAACTGTGTTAGCTTCATCACACTTTGAGTTCTAGTGACAGTCCACAGGAAACCATATGATGAGAACTGCAAAAAATTTTGCCTTTTACCTAAAGTAGTATTTTGCAGTGACTTAATAGGATATGCCAGCAATGAAAAGGCTTTGACAGTCCTCTGAGAGACAGTGATCTAAATGCTGCAAATTGCAGTAGCTGCTATGGTCAGTCTTACAGTCATGTTCAGTGGGACCTGTAGCAGTGATGTTTTAGCAGTTTTGGCTTTGGATAATTCACCTGTGGAACTAATTAAACAAACTGTTCTTTCATTTACCCATGCTAATCTCACAGCTTTCTTAGGTAGGGCACCTGTAAACATAACTCTGTGACTTCACTCAAACAACTCAGCATTATCTCCCAGGCAGGTGTTAGATTATGAACTGTTTTCTCTTTACAAGGATTCCTGCTAACTTCCTTTTTACTCAGCTCTCTGGTTGAGGCCTTTACGGTCTCTGAAATGGAGCGGTTCCCCTGATATAAGTGAGGAGATAGGGTTTTACATACTTTTGCTTTCTTCAAGTCTTTATGTGCCTAAAAGCAGGAAACAAGTAAAAATGGATGAGAGAGAAACATGTTTTTAAGAAAAAGGGAAGGTTGCGGTAGCTGTATCTTGGGTTCAGAAGCACCTGTATCTTGTGTCGATAAGGCTGTTCCGTGCTGGCTCCCTTGCCCATCTGTGCAAGGCACTTTGAACAGTCCTCTCCAATAGGAGTTTGAAGATAGTGCGGGTATTTCATTCTGCACCCATGTTTTCCTTGCTGGTTTACTGCACTTCTCATTTTTTTCCAGCATTACGTATCAAATAGTTTTGGTTTGGTTTCTGGGTTGGTTGGTTGGTTTGTTTTTGGAGGGTTTTTTATTTAGTTTTTTTCTCAATTTTTATTAAAATCTCTACAACACACTGTCTTTGCCAGAAAAATTTTGAATGACTTGTCCTCAGACGCCCCAGGAGTGCCAAGGATTGAAGAAGAAAAGTCTGAAGAGGAAACAGCAGCACCTGCCATCGCCACTGTTACGGTGCCAACTCCCATTTACCAAACCAGCAGTGGGCAGTACAGTATGTAGTCTGAATTTCTCAGTGGTGCTAGTAAGTGGGGATGAGAAGATGAAGAACTATTATTTCTATAACTGTTTGGACTAGGACGAAGCAGGAGGTGAAAATAAGATTACTTTAATTTGACTGTTTGATAACCATGTCTTTTAAACACATTCCTATTGTAAGTTTTTGAAATGCTCAGTTAACATTCTGGACTGCTTGCCAGTTAGTGCAGCTTATGCATTCTGAGGTAAAATATGAATTAACCATAATGCTACTATAAACTTCTTAACTTCAGGAACCAGATGAGGTAATTAAGAAGTTTCTTTTTTTTTTTTTCCTGGCAGATTATTAATCCTGGTTCACAAATTGCAGCCTCATTAATAGAAATGCAATAGTTGTAATTGCAACCTGCAATTACATTTTTAGAAAGTGCTGAAAAACACCAGGAATTTCAGCAACCTTATTTAAAATATTTATTAAATATACATTTCCGTGTTTTCTTTATTCATTAGATTTCATAGATATTGTGCTTTGATTTAAAGGATTTAGGATACAGCAGTAAAGCCAGAACTCACACACTGTCTCAGACAAACAAACACAGTATTAAATATACGAAAGAAAGAACTATTTGTTTACATCTGTCTCTTAAAATCTCTTAAAATTTTCTCTGTTTACTCCTTAGCCACTTTGCCTAATACCCTACTTAATTTTATTGAAACTGATGTGGTTAACTCTGCTTTCCTACTATAACTGTAAAATAACTGCTTGTACAGATACTTGAGTTTTTTGTGTGTCTGTATATAGGAACACAATGAAATTCTGTGGAGTCACAAATGAGGGTGATGTCTCAGTACACCCGCATGACAGGATTAAGAGAAAGAAAGGAAAAAAACCCCACAAAACAACAAAATAAAACTGCTTAAAGGAAAAAAAAATGTGTGAAACTGGACCTTTATGAATGAAAACACTGCTAGGAAGATGCTGAGAAAGTTGTAGAGAAGGGGGAATACAATCAGAAGAAAAAAATATGCCAAAGCAAGAAGGAAGTGAAACACAAAATGGATAGCAGCAGGATCAGGGGAGACTGAAGGGCATAAAGCATGGAAGAGGAGAAGAATTTCAGCTGAGAAGAAATAAGAGAGGACTGAGGAAAAGATCTATAACCAAACAAGAAGAAAATCTTAACTAACAAATCAAAAATTATTGCCCGGGGCAGGATTGTAGCTCCTCTGTGTGATGCTGTTTTATCAGAGAAACTAATTTTCTCGTTTAGGTCATGGTTTTTTGCTCCCTAAAAAATATGGGTCTCACGAAAAATTGAAAACTTACTTTCAAATCATGATTTCTTTAATGTACATTAAACCTGTGTGTCTGATTTGACGGTGTATAAAGGTTCAAGGGATTTAACACAGACCAGTATTCTTCCATATCTAGGTTTGATATGGTAAGTTAATGAGTAAATTAGTGTCTTAAATGCTGTGTTGATTTTTTTGTCTTCAGTTGCTATTACCCAAGGAGGAGCAATACAGTTGTCTAACAATGGCACAGATGGAGTACAAGGTCTCCAGACATTGACTATGACCAATGCAGCTGCAACCCAACCTGGCACCACCATTTTACAATATGCACAAACCACAGATGGACAACAGATACTTGTACCCAGCAACCAAGTTGTAGTACAAGGTGAGAAACTTCACAGCCAGTCATTCTGTATAACATTTTCTCCATGCAGATAGAAGTTGCCTACCTTACTCCTTCAAATACTACAAAGGAGGTTGTAGCGAGGTGGGTGTTAGTCTCTTCTCACAAGTAACAGGCAATAGGACAAGAGGAAATGGCTTCAAGTTGCTCCAGGGGAGATTTAGATTGGACATTAAAAAAAATTTCTTCACCAAAATAGTTATTAAGCATTGGAACAGGCTGCCTGGGGAAGTGGTTGAGGCACCACCCCTGGAGGTATTTAAAAGACCTGTAGATGGGGTGCTTAGGGACATGGTTTAGTGGGACTTGGCAGTGTTAGGTTTGTGGTTGGACTCAGTGATCTTAAAGGTCTCTTCCAACCTAAACAATTTTATGATTCTGTGATTCTAAACGTGTCTTGAAACGGAATTAGCAGCTTTGGCACCAGTAAGTCTCAAGATGACTAAAGGAAATTATGGACAAAGCTATTTGTCACAATTTCCTGGAGCCTTCAGATTGATAAAATTTTGGATATTTTGGGTTTACTTGTTAAAAGAAGATATTTTTTGTTTTCCATGCATTTTATCCATATGATTTTTTTTATATATGTTCTTCAAAAACTCATACAACTTCAGAGTTCTGAGTTCTCCCAGATAGTCATCTGCAACAATAGTAAATTTAAAGCAAAGCATTAAAGTTAGGGGAGAAGGTTGGTTGATACTTTTCCTTTCTATAAGGACACTTTCATTTACTAGTAATTTTTTCCCCCTTTTCAATTACAAGTCCTAATTTCTTCCTATTTTGGCTTTTCTAACTAGTCACCAAGTACTTAATCATTGAGTCTTAGAATCATAAAATAATTTAGGAAAGTGCCTTAAGAGATCATTTGGTCTATCCCTCAACTTAGAGCAAGCAGGGCTGCTTCAGCTTAAAATAAGTTGGGGGGAGTTATTGTATTAAAATATATGCTTTGGTTTATTAAAGGGAGGGGGAATATTACAAATCTGTTCATTAAAAATAACAGAAAACTGTACCCCTGCTTCTGTGACTGGAAAGCAGATGATTTGAAAGTTATCCAGTCAAGAGCTCTCCAGGCATCAGTGAAAAAATACAACTGAGAAAAATACTGTGGTTGCATTGAGCTGCTGGGTTTTGTATTCTTAAGGAGATGGGATTTTTTTATGAGCTCAGGCAAATATGACATGCTTCTAGATTACAACAAGTAAACAAACTCAAGACCGTTCTAGAAAAGTAGTGAAGTTGAGTGCCTAGTTTGCACTGTCTCTTGTTGGTGTTAAATGCTACATTTCTACACCCTTTTTTCTGTGCCAAATATTTACATGTGCAGTTTCTCCTTTTGCAGAAAAGACACTTGGAGTATAGCTAGAAATACTGTTTTCCATCCTTCATCTTCTTAAAACTGCTAAAACTGCCCCCAAAAACCAGAGAAATATAAAGAAATACACTAAGGGAGAGAGAAGCGCAGCAATACAGCAAGACAAATCAAGTTACCAAGCACGAGTGAAGACTTCTTCAAAAAAAAACAAAATCTTGCATACATTGATCAAATAAGACTGAGATAGCAATGGTGACCCAGGTGATGGTCATCCCTCCTGTACCGCAGCCCAGTGTGCATGGTTAGATAGATGACTAGGAGCTCTTTGCACCATGTTTAACAGCGCTGTCACCAAACTGACATGATGTTCCTTTGTGTCTTTCAGCTGCCTCGGGAGATGTGCAGACCTACCAGATCCGCACTGCCCCTACCAGCACCATTGCACCAGGCGTAGTCATGGCATCCTCTCCAGCACTTCCAACCCAGCCAGCAGAAGAGGCTGCACGGAAGAGAGAAGTGCGTCTAATGAAGAACAGGCATGTACATTTAGACTACTTTTTTTCCAGACGGCTCTGCATAGAACTAGAATGTTAAGCACTGAGAAACCTGATCTTTCTTAGTCATTCTATTAAATGCTTTCTGAAGAATTTGCCTTTGTTTAAAGAGGCAAGCAAACAAGCACATCTAATGCCATGTGTTGTGACTATGAAACCTTAAGTAAAGGTGTTAGACTCATTCTGTGAGGTGTGTGAATTTGCTTGTTGCCATAAGGAGAAAAGTCATTGGTAAGAGACTTGTATGACTGCAGATAGGTTCTTACAAACACTGGAGTTGTTTTTTGAGTTAATAGATTCACGTAGTTTCCTCTCCTGGACTCTTTACCTTAGCCTTCTGCATGCATTCTCCTTACTGCTGGCCCACCTGCACTCTTCAGGAGTGCTTCCTTGATTGTCTCGCTTGTTCCATTTAGCTGCTCGTGCTTTGGGATTCATCCTCCGGAGGCAGAAATACTCAAGGAAAGGCTAAATGAGCAGCTACTCCTTTGGATGTCTTGTGGAGCCAGTAATGGCAGCAGAGGGGCTGAAAGACAGAGGGGAGACTTGACCCTGTAGGATTTAGTGTGTGAGGAGGAACAGCCAAGCCTACTGAGGTGGGGCTCGGTGGAGGCAGTGAAGGAAGGGAGCAGCAGAGAGAAGTTGGGCATGATGCTCCTTAAGCCTACTCCTGGGGGAGAGGGAAGGAGCGGGCCTGAGCTGAGCCATCACACCCAGCTTGGACTCCCTCCGCAGGACACAGATTTGAGCCTGTATGTTACGCTGTGACACTGAGAAAACAGGAGTGCTTCCCTCCCCACTGAGGAGGGGAAGCCCCATGAAAGCACTGTTTACTTCATCTGTCAGTCTGAAAAAACTGTTATGTTGTACCAGCACATTTATCTTCTGTAGATTGCTGAGCTGTGAACACAATAGCGAATTACAAGAGCAGACTCAATGCTTATCGGAGGAGCTTTAATGAAGTAAATAACGCTGAACAGCAGAGTTCATTTTTTTGAAAGGTTTTTGTACAGAATGTCATCCGTCTTCCCTTTTTATATATTTTTCTGATATCAGTGAATAGTAGATGTCACCCTTTCAGGATCTGCATTTGAGAAAAATTTAATTAGCATTCCAAATCCCCTCATTTAGTCAGCAGTCTTATTCCAGTAAAAGAAAGCTTTTGTGTTTGGGAAAGCCAAGAAAAACAATGAGGAATTACCCCCACTTGAGTTAAATTGACAGCTTTTGCAACAGTATCATGTTGCATGTGGTGCTTTTAGCCTGCCTGCTTAGTAGATACTTGCAAATCTAGATGCCATAGCAAAGCAGGGGAAAGGGATATAGAGAGGCAGATGGTGAGGTGGTACTTACTGGAGGATTATAGCGTAAATATTCATACATATTATTGTGCAAATTTTCTGTGTAAATTTTACATTTTAAAAGCTCTCTTGTAATTCAGTATAACTCTGGCTGTTCATAATGAATAATTAATGCACACAGACTTGAGGTGGCTTAATATACAGCCCAAGCTGGCACAAAAATCACAAAAAGAAATAAATAGTTGTCACCCAAGAAGACAGCTTAGTAGTTTGCATTGGGAGATGCTTCCTGATCCAGTAGTACTTAATCTTTTGGTGACACAAATAACAGCCCAAAATGTCTTAAATTGTAAATATTGCACATGGCCCCCACTGAAGTGCTACAAGCATGTGAAATTGTATTTGTAGGAGTGACAAATGGATACCTGAGTCCTTTCAGGGCTTACAAACTAGGTTTTCTTCATCCTGTCTCATTTGTGAAGCTGAATTTCAAAAATTAAGAGTCTTCTTGCCAGGTAGGTCCTGGAACAGACATTCTTTTTTACCTAGTACTACAACTACTATTTATCTAATAAATGGAATAACTGGGTTCAATTTTTTCCTCTCATTTCCCAGAACACTGACTGTATCACCAATCTATGCAGTATTTGCAATGAAGGGACACTGAGACTCTCCTTTTGAAGCTGCTCTGCTTTGCACCTAAAGGTTCAGGGCAAACAAGCATGTATGTGTACATGTATCTGCAGTGTGCTGCTTTGACAAGCTGCATTGCAGGAGGACAAGCCCTCTGCCTGGACACCCATCCACCTGTGGCATTTAGCCCTGTGCTTACTTTGCACGTTGGTACCATTGCTGTTGCTGTGCAGGATAGCTTCTGCCTTGGTGGTACTGCCTTCAGGATGCTCAGCAGCACACTAACACCTTTCATGTATTTTTCATTGATGTTCTTAGTATGTTACAGGCAGCTCAGTCATTACAAACAAGCCTTAAGCTTGACTGTCTTGAGATCTGCTTCAGCATATCAACACTGCCATGTTCTTGGCACAGCAGACAAGGACTAAAGATTGATGTGGTTGCTAGTGACTGTTTATTTTGTGATTTTTTAATTTTAATCATTTGTATTACCATTGCAGTGATGCAGCCATTATTAATAAAATGAAAGTATTGCTCAAGAGCAAATACATGAATGCTCTAAATACAGCTTTTTTTGCACCAGTTGAGCATCCTGACCATTAGTATTTGGTTGGACTGCAGCAAAGGGAAGAGTTAAGACTACAAAATTGTTCTTACCCATGTTTTTATTATTCATCTGTGTATTATAATAAAATCAATTAAACTATTTCACCAGCATTCAACTGATCCTAAAGACTCTAATGTAAATCCTGGAAGGAGAATGTTGTCATTGAGTCAGGATCTTTTTCTCACAGAAGCAGAATTTTATTGGTGATGACTTACTGGGATCTGTGTACTGAAATGATCTGTGGATCTTGAGTGTGTGTGATTTGTGGGGAGCAATTGTTATGAACTCAGCCTTTTTTCCTAACTTGCATTTCTTAATAATATTTCCATATTCTAAAAAGGGCAGTACTAGGTAAAGGTTTGCCCTGAACAGTTAAGTAGCCTGTGTCTGCGAGTAATTGTTCTGGATCTGAATGGCCTTTTTTGCTTTGCAGAGAGGCAGCACGTGAATGTCGCAGGAAGAAGAAGGAATATGTGAAATGTCTAGAAAATCGAGTGGCTGTGCTTGAAAACCAAAACAAGACACTGATTGAGGAGTTGAAAGCACTTAAGGACCTTTACTGCCACAAATCAGATTAATTTTGGATTCCCATTTTCACTTGTCCAGGTGGGATGGAGACTGGTTCTGGCTATACCCAGAAAGACAAAGTAAACTTTTTATTTTCTAAACATTTCTTTTTTTCTATGCGCAAAACTGCCTGAAGCAACTACAGAATATACTTCATCTGTGCTTTGCATTAAACTGTGAATGTTCAAGTACTTGCCTCCACTTCTCCCCCTACAAGATTATTTTCATCATCAATCTCAGCGTGAAGAATAAGAACAGGCTTCTTTCTCATCTCCCCACCCTCTTCAAGGAGTAACAGTGGTCACTTGTGAAGTTACTGTGGGGAGGGTCCTTCTGTAATGATTTCAAGAATTTGTGCTGAGCTCTTTCCATTGCCTTAGAGACAGAACCACCCCAGCCTCTCGGTCCGGAGAACTGTGGGCCACATACATGGAGCATGCATGGTGCAATGAAGAAGCAATGGTTGCCAAATCAGTTTCACATATTCATTATGAACTATAGAAATACACGGCTAAGCAGCATGCCAAATGAAATGCACTTAACAGTCATGTTCTTGGTGTGGAGATAACATACGTTTTTCAAACTAGCCCAGGAGGGGTTTTGATTTCTAATCTGTATTAAGCCCTCCTGGACCAGTAAAAACTTCTCCATACCTCAGAAACAAACGCATTGAAATGAGCTTCACTGGTCAGTTGTTGCTTCTCAAAGTTTATGTGTGCAAGTGTGTTCAGCATTCTGAATGCACAAAAAGCAAACACCAATTTCATAGGATACTGGTTAAGAAATATTTGGATGGGAAAGGAATTCAGAATAAAAAAGGTACAATAGTTATGAAAATAGTGATGTAGTAATCAAGGATAACACGTGAAAGCACTACCTATTTGTATGCAGAACAACTAAGCAGTTGAAGCGTGGCCAACTCCACATACATACTCTCTGATGATGGTAGAATCTGTGTCCCAGCTCCTCAAGCAATGAGGTTATTTCTATTTCCCGACCACTGTCGTATGTATGGGAAATTATTGTACTCAATGGAAACATCAGCCTAGTTTGCTAGATCCTTCTTCAAACTTTGAGGCTGCCTTCCATGCATAAATTAAATTGCAGTTTGACAACTACCAGGACAACCTCAAATATTGAAGAGGACTTCAAACACAAATATTCCAACTTCTGCTTTGCAAGGGACAATACTAATTATTTGAACCTGGCCAGGCTAGCGAAATTCTTAATGTATTTGGAGGATTTTTTCATATAAAGGGTCAGATTTACCAAGTAATTTATTCCTGTTGGTAAAATTACTCATGTGCTTCAAATGTTTGCAAGATCAGATTTTTCTGTGCACTGAGGAAATGTGATCTTTCCCAGATTTATGTTGTACATGTTTAAAAACACCTCTGTTCTAAACATTAGGACTTTGAAAGAATCACACGCAAAAAGAACCAAAAAAGAATGTCAAGAAGTTGTCAAAAAGAATGTGTCAAAAAGAATCATGCAGTTTGTTTACTGGCCCTCTGAAGCCAGTCTCTTGATATATTAACTTGGGTCATTTGATGGAGTAAGTTTACTTTGGGCTTCTGGTCAAACTTCTATGTGTAGAGACATTAAGGCAACTCTGGTCTGTACTAATGCCTTGCCTAGCGAAGTATTAGCTACTATTCTCTTCCCATTCACTCTACCTGTTTTTAAGATAAATGTCAAACACAAGCTTCTAAAAGGTTATACAATCAATGTGACGTTTTAAGAACATCTGGAAGACTCTGGGCAGTGGAGTCTCAAACGGCTAAGCAGTATTAAAAGTTCTGGTTTTCTCATTTGAGAGGGCATTCAGTTTCCAAGAGACTTTAAAAGGAGCAGGGTTGAACTTGTAGCATTATTGTTAAATCCAGAGTTATCAATAATTTCAAATTATGTTTGTATTTCAAGAAGAGAACATAAGTATCAGAATTACTAAATTTTCACAAGTTTTGAAGGGTTTTATAAATTACCTGTTTTTTTCTGCCAGAGATTTGATTTTCATGTTTTTATTTAATGGAAGAAGAATTTATTAGTTTAGCAATGCATATTTAAAGAAGACCCTGAATTCTCAGCAATGCTTTTATAAAAAGTGTCTGATTCTTAAAGTCAGAGAATACAAATACATACAACGGTTACCAGTTTTTCAGAACTAGTGCTGAAGTAAAACACTGATAATGCAGGAGTCATTCTTGTAAAACATGAAGCTCATGAAGGCCTAATTTACACAGTTATATGGAATGATTCCTCCAGCTTTGAGAAACACAGAAAAGGCTGTACACGCCTATATTAAGGCTGTTTCTTTTGTAGAACCATCTGTTTGCAAAAATTAGAGTTTTTGCAGTGAACCTGAATGAGGCTAGCTGCGATCCAAGAGCTGTTCCTAGTGGGTAATAAGCACTGTCTAGCACTTCCTGATAGTCACTTGGCACAAAGCCTGGGAGCTGAATGGACCAGGGAGCCTAAACCGGTACCTGGACAAGAGTCTTCTAATACAGGGTTGGTGCAGATGTGTGCGGCAGTGAGAGAACTGTGTTACCCGTTTGCCTGTGCGTGGCCTGCGAGTAGTCTGTAGTGTTCTTAGTCTAGACCTCATTAGCAGCTAATGTTTCACTAAGAAAAAGAACATCATTTTTAAGTACACAGGGATCTGCAAGAATCTATATTTTTATTTATGATGCACTGAGTATTTAGGAATTTGATTTCTTTAATGGAAATTTTAAATGACAATAATAAAAAAATGTATTAGACCAAGTACAGGACTGGCTAGGATTACCCATACATGCTCTACTATTTGTATTGACCCAGAAAAGGAAAGAAAATGACACAGGAATCCATTTGTATGTTATTTACCAAGTAGTGAGGTTGGGGTAATCAGCTTCTATAAGCTAAGGCCAATTGGAAGTAGCATGGAAATTGTGCTGGCAGAGGGGAGGGAGGGTTAGTTTTATATCTCACAGTTGTGAGTTTTCAAGAACTGATAGCCTGTTTTACCTGAAGAGAGGGTTAGAAAGGGCTAGATCCATTATGTTCATAATAAACAAGAATTGATTTGAAATATAATTTTTCTAATGTCATTATTTTGCAAAACAACAGCACCAATCAGGCAGTTAAGATATTGTCAGAGGTGCTCTTTTAATTTAGATATTCTTGGAAAATACATATGTATAATATATGTACATATATATATATACACACAGTATATAATCTACAGCTCTGAGAGCTTTTAAGTCAGGAATGCTGAGTATTATAGTATATGGAGGTCAGAAAAAATTTTTACTTTTCTGTGTGTGTCTGGATGTGTGCGGATGTGTGCGCGTGTGTGAAAGCTTCCCCCTGCCCCAGTAGTTCTGGGCTGCATTATTCTAGCGCTTATTACTGATTTGTTTTGTGCTGTTTCTCAGTTACCCATTTTCAATAATTTTATTTCATCTTTCTTGGCTTTTGTGAGGTTTGTTTTTGGTTTTTATTGATGGAGAATTTTAAAATTATGTAAACAGTTGTTTTACGAAAAACACCACCCCCCAGAATAATTCACTTTTGTGCTTTTTCTCTTCGGCAGCTATATATCAAAGGCAAAACAATTGGAAAGGTTGTTAAGGTGTTATTTTCTAAAGGAACCGCTGGTAAGACTTCTGTTTTTCTCCTGGGGTAGTGGCGATGCATGTTTATGTAAGCAGCAATTTCACCAGAATCAGGTAGCTGCCAGCACCACTGTTTGTATGTGAAAGCACAATTTTAGCCTGTCATGCTTGTCAGGACTGTACAGATACCTGTAGGTTCTGGCTTTTCTGTAGTTGGCATTTGCCTTGCAGACCACTGTCTTCTCTGGTACTTCTGCATTGATCAGAAAATTGGTGGGGTGTCTCAAATCATTAAAAGGCTCAGGGGGGAGGGGGGAAAAAAAAAAAAAAAAAAAAAAAAAGAAGAAAAAAGTTGGATTTAATAAGGAAAAACAGCCCTGGTAGTTTCTGATCTAAATTTGTACTACAGGGTTTTGGTTGGTTGGTTTGTTTGTTTTAATCTGGGCTTCCAGTAGACTGCAGCTGCAAGTAGTCATCTGTTAGCAAAAACTGGCCTCTGCTTTTCGTATTTTTTTTAATTTATGACAGACAGACAGTGCTTTTTGTTGGTTAAAGACAAGTCTCCCCACCAAAGCAAGTTCATTATCAGTGGTTGCAAATCTATGACAATTCATAGAGGATTTCATTGGGTTTCTGAGACCCTGTTTTTATTGTCATTTTTTTGCCCTGAAGCTGGTTAATGATGTAACATTTGCCAATGATCTAAACAAAAGGTCATGTATTTATTTTCATTACACTATATTCTTTGTAAATGTTTAATTAAAATGTGCACTTTTAAACAAAACAAAAACAAAACAAAAACAAAACAAAACAAAAAAAAAACAGAACAAATTAAAAAAAAGGCAATTTGGTTTGCTTGAGAAGCTCCAATTTGGTTTGCTTGAGAAGCTCCCTGGCACAATTACTGTAATCCTGTTGCCTGCACACAATTCCCTCTTCTCCCCACAGCAGTTGACTCCTTTGCAAATTTAACTTGCTGATTAGCACCTGGCCTCCAGCAGGCATTACCTCAAAATGGCAGGAGAACTGAACTGGCAGTACTGAAGACTGGAAAGAATTAAGTGTGTGGTGTCTCAGAGCAGTATGTACCGCATGGATGTGAAATTATTTTTAGAATAGAACTAGTTCAGTGATCCCAAGTGGGAAAGGGAGGTTAATTTGGAAAGAAAGCTAAACTATTTTTCGGCCTCTTCATTCCCCTTTTCTTAATTTGAAATTTGGCTGCAGATTTTACAAGCTGTTTTCCAAGAAAATAAATCAAAAGTCTTTCCAATTCTGTGACACCAGGCAGTAAAGGTACATGGACAGTGTGTCACTCTGCTTTAAAAGAATAAAAAAAAAAAAAAAAAAAAAAAAAAAAAAAAAAAAAGAAAAAGCACAGCCACCTCTCTTTTGCAGGAACAATGAAAATTTAGCTATAACCCTGAAATCTGTCACTGTGAGCAGGTTTTAAAAGCATACAGTACATTGATGGTTTTCTGTACCGTGCCTGGGAACTCATTTCCCAGAGCTTTTGAATTTGCTAGCTGTAAAAGACACTGATTTTGCAGAAACCTGAATGTATCATGGAACTCAGTTGGTCTCGGAGGAGCCAGACTGATGAAGAGAAACAGGGTGCTGAAATCCTATCTACAGTGTGCTTGTGACAGGTTCGGGTCTGTGGATGGATATGGCTTAAATCTGTACATCTTTGGGGAAAAGGGACCAGATCCAGTTGGTAAGGAGGGTTTGCATTTCAAGTGTTTTGCCTAGGAATGTGTTTTTAAAATGTATTTAAGCTCTGGCCTGCAAAGAGACTTGCTTGGGCTAGTTTGTGTAGCACAAATTGAAGATGGTGACCATCTGTGTTCTGGTACTGCAAGTCCAGTTTGTGACTTGCTGCGTAACTGGTGAGTTCAGGTCGCGCTTTCACCAGCGAGAGGCAGGAGAAGTCAGCTGTCCTCAGGAGCTGTGTGCTGGCAGGGAGGGGGCCAGGGGCGGGTTGTGATGGCCCACGGTTGGCACACTTCATAAGCTGACCGCTTACTGTCCTCGGGACTTGGGAGCATCAGTTCACTCGCGCTCAGCCTCAGCTTTGTGTTTCTCTAAATTAGGGGATACCTGAGGGGAGCAAGGGGAAGGCAGGCCTTGAGCCAGTTAGTTGTCTGGAAATGGCCACTCTTAATGACTAAGGATGTACAGATGATCTCCACAAGTTGTGTTTTATCCAGGTGCCACTCCATTTTGTGTGTGTGTAAGGACACTTATTTATATTAAAACATTAATTTTAAAAAGTTTATGGAACTTAGAGTTTGTATGGGATTTGAAACTGTGCTGCTTATATGGACTTCTAAGGATTGGATGGGGAACAGGGCAAGAAGAGGTGCTAGTTGGCAGCCAACCCCTCCACAGACTTGTCCACAGATTAGTTGTTCGCTTCAAAAATGAGTTATTTCTACTCTGGATTTATAATTAAAAGTTGTTTTAGAACAATGTTTTTCAGGGAAGCTTCCAGACGAGGGTGGTTATTCTCCCTTTGTAATGTAAGCTGGAAAGAGTAAGTTCACCTCATCTGCATTTCTGATTCTTTACCCAAACCATGTCAGCACAGAACAGGGTATTTGAGCTCATCTCCCACATACCTGTGGAAGTTAAAAGACTACATGAAAATTCGTAATTGGGGGAAAATAAATTCTTATTTACATCTCCCCAAAAATCTAGAAACATCCCTGTTGTGGGTTTTGTGTTTTGTTTTGGTTTTTTTACTTATTTTTTGTGCTTTATCTGTGTTTTTTAAAAAAATGTACTGGGTTATAATGCATTTTATTAACACTATGTACATATTAGCTGCTTTGTGTTTCAGAATGGTAGTCATTGCTTTGTATATTAAAGTGATTCTTGTGAATTTGTGAATTATTGTCATAAAGAAGTGCTTTTTCTTACTGTAACCTTTGTGGTATAAACTGTCATAACTCCCTTTTTACACAAACATTTATGTGCAGTCACATAAACATGCTTTAAAAAAATCTGGACAAAGTCTCTTTTTTGAGCAGGATGTTCCATTCACACTAATTTAGTGGCAAATTGTAGCTGGATAGAAATATGGGAAAAGGCATATTTTAAGCAGACTATGGTGTCCTCTCATGATCTGTGGCCTGCTGTAAGTATTCATGAGATATTTTCCCCCAAAGGAAGGCTTTTTAAATCTTAATTAAATTGACTTAGATTAGTGAGAGGTTAAGTTCTGAAGAACAAAGTTTCTCTGCCACTGCTGATATTTTTAAACCTGCTTTCCAGTATCCATTCTGGTGGCAATTAGTTCTGTTGTTTAATAATGTGTGAAAGACTTTTCCCTTTCAGAGTTTAAATATGCTGTCTTTCCCACTTTTAAGCATTCCTGTAAACCATGTACTGCTGATGTTAATAGCAGAGCAGAAGGCAGCAGACGCTGCAAGGATCGCAACCCCATTATGTAATCTGCAAGGCTGGATCCAAACACTGGGATGAAAGCCAGAACAAATTCAGCACTGAGGTAAACACACCTCCAGTGAAATCGAGGGCAAGCGGTAAGGTCAGCTCATTATGGCGGGGATTTTGTGGTTTTCACAGCTGAGCGTTTTCATAATGCCATTCACGTTCTTGCTCAGAAACATCTACATCTCAGTAATGAGGGAGAATCCCAAACAGGGGTTAGTCCCTGAGATAAAAATGCAGTTTGGCTTGAATTTCACACTGAAAAGAATCAGGTAACACATATCCCTGTGCAGTCAGTAGGTCAGCTGGTAAACCTGATTCTCCTGGCACTGCTGCACCTTGAAGCTCTTTGTGCAGAAGCTACAGAGCTGAATTTTGTACTCTGTGTCTTAATATTAATCAAACATGACTTTAGTTGCAATGACATTTTAGAAAAGTTTATTCCCTTGCAGAATGCCATGTTTCAGGGATGGTTTCACAATTTCAGAGCATGTTGACGTCTTATCTGGCCACTTCCCTGTGATTTGGATCCTCTCCCTAGGGTGAGTATTTTATTTCTTAAGAGGCTGTTTATGCATTGCCCCACTGCTCAGGCACCCATGCCCAAACACATCTTCCCTGCAGATGAGTTCACATCATCTGTTACCAAACAGGACCAATGCGATGGAACCACCCAGAGGAGAATCACACTAACTTCTGTAGTGCTGAGATGAGCAGGGTGACAGAAGGAGCTTGGGCAGGGTGTTACTGTAATTGCCAAACAGCCACTGAAGCTTTACCATGCATCATCTCATCCTAGAGCAGAAGCTCACATGGGACCCATCGGTTGGGACACCAGAGTTTGCAGGTGTCATCGCGGAGGCCTGCTCTCAGTGTGCTCACTGGGCCACTACGCCTCTCGTACTTTGGTCCTGCCCATCTGTGTGGTTTGCTCCCAACGTCTCCCTGAAGCTAAGTGTGATGGAAATATTAAAAAAGCTGCGAAGTCCAGACTGGGACAACAGAAGGCACTGCTCAGTGCCTGGTGTGGGAGGCTGTTAGCACAGCCCAGCGGGAATGGCTGTAGGTTTTAGCTGAGTTACGTTCTCACAGTTGGTGCCTGCCTCTGAACACTGTAGCAAATGGAACAAATGTGCCTGTGGTGGTGGCTTTACTGCGCTATTCCTGGGTCTGGTCTCCAGAATCTAAAGGAGTGCCCACACCCCAGCGGCAGTCAGAGATGTCCCCCTGAGGGAGTGTCACTTGCTGAGCTGGGGAAGGGCACCAAGAGCTCAGCTCTGCAGGTCAGAGGCAAGGCGCTCACCTGAGCTGCCAGTGTCATCTCACACTTTTCCCCCCCAAGTACTTGCTTACGGGCAGTAGCATTGCAGACATACTCCCTCAGGTTTGCGTACAGCGGCTGTGCAACAGCAACACAACAAAAGCAGCCAAGCCTGGTCTCTTCCAGCAAACGCCTGCTCTCGCAGGAAGGCTACGGGCTGTAACAGCAGCAATGGGAAAACAGACACTGACAGCTGCTAAACAATTAGAAAGAGATGCAATTAAACTGGTTTGTTTGAAAAGTACAAAACTTTTCCTATTGTTGAAGCAAGGCCTAGAGGAAAGCCTCCTTCTTAAAAGTGTGTAGGTTGCTGCACTAGGCTTTTCCGTGCTATTTAAGCAGGCTTTTCAAGCATGTTCCTACTATGACAACAATGCAAGCTGCTAAGGCTCTCAGTATTGCAAGCGACAGCCTCTCGCAAGGGCCAGGCACAGCCAGATAGCAGGCTTTCCCCATATACCAAGTCACATGCACTCACAAGCCCAAGCGCTAGCATGCTGCTTGCTGCCAGCTCCAGCCCTGGGGGAGCCTAACATACAGTGACCACAGATGAGCTTGGAGAGGAGGAAACACCAGTGGTCAGGAAAAGGAGGAGGAGTGGTGAGAACTTATAGCCATGCTCTGAAAACTAGAGACAGAGGCAGAGTGGGGAGAGCTTGCAATTTTTTTCAACCATTGCTCACCCAGTTGATAGTACAGGAAAAGCCATGTGTGGCACATCAAAGCTCCTGTCATGTTCTGGTTTTAGTTAAAGGTACTGTCTTCCTTCCCTCAAAAGGACTTAAGGTCTAGTTTCAGACTGCAAATTCCCAGCCAGCTGCGTAAGTACTGTTCTAGTGACACCATGTGGCTTCTGAGGTTGTAAGCAAGTCGCCTTGAGCAGCAACTCTCAGGCCAAGTCCAGCGCCAAGCAAGGAACTTAGCTGGAAACACGTGGAGACACGTCAGGGATGAAGCACAAGACCTTCAGGCCTCATTCATGGGAGCTGTAGTGATAAATGTGTCACGTCCAGATTACAGTCTGCCCATCACTTCTGGACCACAGACCTCTACATCTTTTCCAGTTAGGAAGTTTGGTGAAGCAAAAGTGATAAAGAGCTCCAACATCCACCGACCAAAGCAGCTGCTGGTGTTTGCAGTTCCCAGTGCCAAAGACATGCGCACCCTTTAAAGCCTGAACCTGACACGGGGCTTCGTAAGTTGAGTTTAAAGAAAGGAAAAGTTCCACATCCACCCAAAAAAAAGTACTATAGCAATTCCTGCATTTAAAAGTGTAGCTGTCTTCTGTTAACCCATTGTTTTCACCAGTTTCATTCTTCCACGACTAGAAAGAAAAGGAAGTCAGTTCCACCTGTCTGAGGTGTGAGCAGGTA
>KL267378.1:7338-34838 GCA_000699545.1 Podiceps cristatus
CATTTAAAATTTTCACTAAAAGTTCCTTTAAATAAAGGTAAAGTATCAGTAAAACATGTCCACCAATCAAGTTTGGATTCCAGTTAAGATTCCGACTGGTTCCCTATGCAGCTATTATCTGACTTGGTATTCAGAGTCAAAAGGAATGTTATCTTTGAAAGAAAAGTTGTAACATCGACCTGCTTGAATGTGACTCTACAGATTGAAATGTTCATATCTGATTTAGGATGTCAAGTTGGTCCAGATAGTGCTGTTTTAATTATTACTATTAAATTTCAAAATCTCTCCTTAATGGATTTTTGAAGCTTACCAGGATCAGGTTTGATATACCTATCAACTATATATGCTTATTGACAATTTCCCCATGAAACAATTCTTAAAACTCTATTTTTAATTTTGGATTAGAAGTAAGCACAAATGCATTTAATTTTTAAAAAGTGTAATCAAACACTTTTTAATTGTTACTCTATTTTAGAATGTTGTCTGCTAGTTACTTTAAATAATAATCTTACCTCAAATATAACATATGCTTTGATCATAGAAATTTCTCTTCTATACCTGAAATGTTAATTCCATAGTGAACTGAAAGAAATAGGAAAAAAAAAAAAAAAAAAGAAAAGTGAACTGAAAGAAATAGAAAAAAAAAAAAAAAAAAAGAAAAACAAGAAGGAAAAGAAAGCACAATGTATATTCATTGCATCCATTTGAATGCTCTTGATTCTATTCCTAAGGGTGATTCAATTCTCCCCAGACATATGGTATAGTGTATTTCATAGCTAGAGATGTTCATCTTTTAAATAAAATTTTGAACAATCTTTTGGGCTTAAATTATTCTATATAAAAGACAGTCAGAGAATTCAGGAAGGTCCTACACTATGCGAATGAGTGCTGCCGTCTTGGAGAAAGAAGAGGATGAAACCAGCTGAAAGCAGAACTCCCCTGACCTTGGCAAAGCATTCCAGCTATCTTCTTTCTGAAAACTCTGGATTCAATATTGGACATAAAATACTTTTGGGAAGTTTTACTTGTTTCCTTGCCTCGCACACTGTTTCCATTGGTGGCATCTTATTTCCATTAGTCAACCACCTTGCACCAGCTTGCAATCACCTCTCTTCTTGTCTACCGTCTACTAGACCAGGTCACTAGATCAGTCATCTCCCTTTATTCAAGCCACGAGTTAGTACTCGTGTACCATTAAGGTTAAATATAACATGAAAGAGGAACTTCAGCCCAAGCACTCCAATTTAATCCAGTTTTCTGAGTACACCAATACATTGGAAACCCATTCCTCGCATTTGTAAGTAATTTCTCGTTAGTAGTCCTAGCAACCAAGAGCAAAGGACATTTCAATCTGGCTCATAATTATTTATTATTCCTCTCAAATCCTCTGTGTTTCATTTGATATATTACCAGAAACCTTAGGAGACCAAGGAGAGGAGACACTTGGGAGGCTGCTTGTTGTCTGTGGGACAGCAGCGTTGAGGGAAGGGTTGGCAATCTTGAAATCATCTCCACTCCACAGAGCTCCAGACCTGCTAGACATTAAATATCATTACTCTGCCTTTCTTAATGCAATCTCACAAGTTGGACAACATGCTTTATTAGAGCTGAGAGACATTAAATTTGACATCAGATGTAACTAGCACAACTGTACCAGTTCCCAGCCTCATTTGACTCATACCCAAATTAATACCTTTTGGGCAGGATCTGAGCCAAAAGCCTCAGCATGCCATTCAACTGGGTCTCGAGGGTTTCATACATGCTCAGATTATGCATGCCTTTAATCCTATTGCACATTAAACAGCATGAATAGGACAGCATCTTGGTCAGCTGAAATCCTAAAACAATATTTAGATCAGACTAACTGGTACTAAGCATCTTGTACTTAACTGCTCCTCCAAACACAGTGTTTTTCCTGACAAGTCTTGCCTTGCCCACTGGGTCAAGGATCAAAAAGACTAAAACTTACAAATGATCCCCTGCTGGCTTCCAAATCCCAGCCACAAAATCTATGCTCAAAATCCTCTGGAAGAGTAGAAGTAGTCACTGAGGTACAGCTGTCAATCAAAATTTTCTCACTATTATCTTTCATTCACCTCATCTGTTTGGATTTATACACTACTGTGCTCAAACTGTATTTGACTCAAAGCTGAAACAGCATTTTGTCATAGTGGTACATACATGCACGAGTGCTGTGCACTTATTAGTGTTCTTAGAAACTACAGTAAGAATAAAATATCAATTGCAAGCTGCAAGAACTACTTATCTCTCCTCATCACAGGGAACTATTATGATTTTGGGGGGCAATTATGACTTTTTAGAACAATATGAAGTATTATCATTACTGAGGTCATAAATGCACCATAAAGGAATTTGTTAACTTACTTAGAGTGGCAGAAGCAGGATGGAAGCTATTATCATGGAACACACCATGATGTGCTTGGGTCCAGATAACAAGAAGTTTGGGGACTAGGATCTTATCAATTGAAAATTAATGAAACAGAAGAAAGCTTGGGTGTATGTTAGGAGGCAACTAGTGTGATGCAGTTGTAAAAAAGAATGGCAAGTTCTTGCAATACATTAGACCAGGTTATTTTATCACAGACCAGGATTACTAGTACCAGAAGGGAAGGCAATCATAAGAATTCATGAGAAATATTATATGCGGGACTAGTTATCTGTATTCAGGAAATATAGACCCACATGCAAGGAAGATTTATTAGGGACATGCAGTAGCTATTTTATGAAGACAGATTAAAAAGATCTAGCTTCTTTAGCATTATTAAAAGAAGGTTTAGAGGGAATAATAACTCTGAAATGCAGTCAGGGGTAAATACTCAAGAGGAAGAAGAGTTTTTAAGTAAAAGAATTAAATCAACATAAGATAAATTACAATAAATTAGTCGCAAATACATTTAGCTTGCTAACTAGATGCTCTCTAACCATCCAAGAAATTAACTTCTAGTTTCTAAATGGGGCAGTGGAGTAGGAACTTAAGTATAAGATGGTGATTAGAAGGAAAGATTTAAAAACTCAAAAAGAGAATTCTGAGAAAAAAAAAGAGATTAGGCATGTTTGTGATATAAATTATTAGGTATCCAATGTGCCAAGGGGGTTGAAATGAGACTGAGTGCTGTATATTTACATTGTATATAGACTGCATTGATCTTGTGCACATCTGATAGTCACCTCTGGAAGCAAGGAAGGAATATTTTCATATCTTGATAAATGATTTTTTGGGTTTTGTTTTGTTTTGTTTTTTTCAGGAAGGAAAGTTCTCTTTTGTGTGAAGCCTTGGAAACTGGCCATATTAGGCAAAAGACACAGGCAGGATATTCAGATGCTTCTACTGTTATTCTACTGCAATTAATGTTCAGTGCCATACTATTGTAGCTTTCACATTTACAAAGGGTAAATTAACCACTTGGTTTGGCTTTAGAAGGAAAGATCTCCCTTACTCGAAATTTGATGTACTTTTGTACTATGGAGCATGGTACTTGCTTTCTAGGCACACTTGAGAGTTTCATTTAATTGCTTCCCTGATAATGCAGGGACTTAGCTATTGGAGGTGACCGTAACCTCTTCCATGTCCTTTCTGTGGCATTCTGTACTTGTGACTTTTATTGAAGATCTTAATTTTCCTTTGGTCCTGGGAAATGTGATAGATGGAAGAAAGCAGAATAGATGTTATGTGGATAAATCTAAAATAAACATATATCACATAGTTAGGTGAGATTGTGAACGAATGCACTCAATAACCCAAGTAGTGCTTCCCAATCCAATCTTTCTGAATCTCTCAGGTCCCAGACCCATGACTACATGCATTTAATCCTTCCCCTGTGCCACCAATTCCTCATTCATCTCACAGATTCAACACTTGCTCAAATCCCACGGAATTCTCGCGAATACACTGAAGTATTTAACATTCCCCATCATCACCCCTCTCTGAGCTAAAGATGTACCTTGCTACTCTCAGGAAATTAATCACTTTTCCATCAAAACAGCATTACTCCCAACAAATGCAACGTATTTTCATACCCCAAATACAAAATCTCCCATGCTACTAATCTTCCTTCCAGACTCATAAATTTTCTCTCACTTTATTGGAATCATCACCCACCCAAACCAATCCCTTTCTAAAAGTGAACAAAACATATCCCACTACCATCAGACAGAAAGACCTCCTGTGTTTGGCCCAAGAAGTTCTAAATAAATCACTCCAACAGAGTTTTGACTTCATGTTCTTTTTCCATGTAAAATATTTTGCATTTCTTTTAACATTTTGCCAGTGCTTCTTGGGGATACATCTTTCTCATCTCAGCACTGGGAAACAAGTCCCTTTATGATCACATGAGGAAAGTTCATTGAAAATACAGAAATACTGAATATTGAATGACGAATACTGAAATAATACTTGGCTTCAGCTGCGTGACGAAAAGCAGTGAACCTAATCTGAAACTCCAAAAAATATCTTTCCAAACTGTATTGCCATTGTTACTGGCAAACAGACAGTGCTGTGACTAACTTCTGAGTGAGCTCTTAGTTACCTGAACAGACTAACACTGAGAATTTGTGCTCAAGGAGCATTACCAAACTATGCGTTTAAGAAAAGTTGAATGTTTATCACAACTCCTCTTGTAAGCAGTCAATCATCTGAGATGAACTGGCAGTATGCTTTCAGTTATTAAAGAGGGAATGTTTCTAATGAACACCAGGAAGAAAACTAGGCTTAAATCCCACCTTTGCCATTCCCTGTGTTACCTAGACAACACTTAAATTCTCTTTATATCTATTTCCTCCTGTGAATGCTTGCTATAATAATACTTAACTAATTCACAAGGGTGTTGTGATGTGAGCACTAATTAATTCACTCCTTCATAGCATAATTGGGTAAGAGACACTATGTAAGTATTAACACCATTATTTTTAACAGTATTTGTTTATGTTATGTGAAATCTTTCAGACAGTAACCTCTGATTTTACGTTTTCCTTCAGATTTCTCAAACCGATTTATCTAAACATTAAGGAAGAAAATACTTACGCAGAAGGGCCAAGAATAAGGGTAGCTACTTTTTAACAGCAGATGTTTTAAAAGAAACGTGTAAAATTCAGCAAAGCTAGGGGTTTCTGTCAGGTTAGCATGATAAATGAAAGGGCTCTAGTGGCCCTTCTGTTTGTTTAGACCTCTTGTTCCTGCTACAACTCTGCACAAAACTAGTATTGAAGTGCCTACTGTTAAAACATAACATAACCTGACAATGATCAGCCCAGAGGGCTTTTCCAAGAGAAGGCCATATTGTTCTGTGTGGGGAAGTGCTCTAGCACGAGATGTCCTGAGACACGAAGGAAAGCACTGAGTGCGGAAGACTTTCCAGTACATTAGTAGTATATGAAAGGAGCTGACCACTCGTACATTAATATTGCCTTGTCCTAGAGACTGACATATGGGAAAGCACTGCATAAGATTCTCTATAGACAGCTTGTTTTCTCCTTGTTTTATAACAACAGGCACTAAGTGCAAAAGATAGCAGATTTAACATTACAGGGCCTGAACTCATTTTGAGTATGGTTAAGATACTTAACTTTTATATTGTGCAGATGACTGAACAATTACAGATCCCATTATTTTTTTACTATGCACTATTTGTAAAGCCACTACAGAATGTTTACCTTGGGAACAGCTTTAACATTAAGCATTTTATATACCAACCAAGCCATTTGTAGTTAAGCATTTTTCTGCTAATGGCTCTAAAGTACTCTGCTTTTGACTCCAGAGGATTTTTAAATGTCATGAAAGAGACTGGGGTTTATGATATACTTAAGATCTTTATTCACATCTTACAATTCAAGTAAAGTAAAACAGTCTAATACTGAGTTGAAAACAAAATAAGAATGAAAGAAAATTGTCATGAAAATTAATGAAAAAATATAATAAGAACCTATATTTTCAAAATCTGTACATAGAAATTTAAGCAATGTTGCTCTGATTTTTTTTTCTTTCTTTTTTTTCCCCCATTTCTATGTAGAATATGGACATATCAAGAGGATATTATGTTTTTGCTTATGCAGCCTAAAGAAACAGTAAGCATTGTATTACTTGATACCTCTGTAGAAATACATCATGTACAGAAGTCTCCAATTTGTACAGGTGGTTTTCACGTATGCCTGAATTTCACCAAAGTTCACACATCCCAGGGAAGATTATGCTACAGCCACCAGGTTTTCTAGCATTTGATAATTTGTCTGATTCATTGATTCACTGCAACTTTTTTTTTTTTTTTATGCCAGCTCTACTAACCTGGAAGTGCTGGAAAGGGTCCACAGAAGTAATGCCTGGCAGATAGTTGGTGTAGCTCTAATACGCCCCCCCACAAAACAAGAGTCTCTTCTGCCTCGGAGATGAACAAAACTACATCAAGTTTCCTCTGATTTATAATAGCTCAGGGTATTGTTATGGTTGAGGAACAAATGGAATTATGGATGAGGAACAAAAACTGAGCTGCGCTGAGAGCCAGGTACCCCTGTCTGGCCAAGCATGAGGCAGAAAGAAATACATCTTAAAACTGACTGACCCTCACACTCCTCAGGCCTTATGGCACAGGAGAAGACTTGACTGACACACACATTGCAAAATGATGTGGTAAAAAAAAGCTAGTCTTCAAAGAATGCTGGAGGGCTTTTTAGGGGTTCCCTCCCTTTTTTTTTTTTTTTTTTTTTAATTGTTGAGAACACATAGCTAAAGTTGAAACACCATCAATTTTATTTTAGGGTCAATTTTCAATTGATTCAGAGTAATGTCAAAATAAGTGTCACTTCTGGCTCGTATGACATTAGTGGAAACTGAACATTTTTCCTGATCCATAAACAATGGTTGAATGTAATCAGTTCTCAATAAATATTTTGGTGACTATTATCTTATATTTCTCTGGGAAACCGAACTAGGAGATAAATACTACCTGTCTGTAGAACTATGAAGACATCTCCTCTTATGCTGACAGTCCTCGAAAAGAATTTAAATAAGGAATCCTCACAAACATAATTTTCCCACATATAATGAATATTCCCTCTGTTATTCACTAGATCAATCCATGCAGTCAGACATACAGTGAAAGGATCCAAGGTGCAGAGAAATTAGCAATAGAAAGAAATCAGCAAATCAACCTTTATGCATTTAATAGACCGCTGCACATTCCCTCCAGTTTCAAGCTCTGCATGAGCATATGTTTCCTCTTTTTTTTTGTTTTCTAGAAAGCACTCAAGGGGCCTCTCTGAAAGTAACAGGGGATGACACACAAGTTAAATTTGCCAACACTTTCCCATGCAGGTGCTTCACTCAGTTCGTGGACACTACACTACATGAGTGATTCATTCTGTTTACAACTATACTACAACAACACAAACTCAAGGAAAGTATCTGTGCCACTGCTGGTTTTCCCCAATGTCTTAGAAATGATTAAATGTTCCCATTGAAGCAGATAATGAGGAACTCTGTGGGAAAAGAGGCTTTTTTTCCCCCCTGCATTTACATGCAGATTGTTTGAGATGCCAAGAATATGATTATTAATTTGCATGTAAATATTCTTGATTCTCACAACATATTTCATGCATCAGCCCTAACTCAGATGTTGAAATCGTGACCAGTTATCAGCAGGTGGTGACTAAGTGATTATGTGCTAATTATAGTTCTAAATGTCATTTTATTAATTGTAGCTTGATACAAGTTAGAAGGTATTTAGAAAACATGTCTCAGTGCCGGAAAATATAATTGAGGAACATATTTAATTTCTAATTCTTGGGGTCTAGATTTTAAGGGTTGACATAACAGGGGGCCTCGGGTGTGCAAGCCTCACGTAGGGGTCCCCCTGCTCCTTGTGGTATGTTTTCACTTACTGTTTAGAAAGTCTGTGCAATTTCTTTTTATTCTGTTTCACAAAAGCCACATTAAGGGTGCACAGAACAAGTCTTACTGGGTCAAAGACCTGGTCACTGGCCATTTGAAAATGCTGCATACAAACCTAGGATGCCTGTCTCAACTCTTAGCATTAATGGTCAGTCAATTCTTGACTTTGCCCTGTTTCAGTTGAATGTCAAGATCCAACAGGCAATGGGGAGGATTGGCCAAAAGCATTTTCTTGATAATTACAGTTTATGTAAGTAATTAAATATGTATTGTAACGTGGCTAAAAACATAGGTTGTGCCTTGTAGGGATCCTAAACTATCGAATGTTCAGTCCCTGCACCAGTGGGTGTTTAATGATGTCGAGCAAAGTGTAACAGAGGCAACAGGAGGCTATGACATACATGCAGACTCCCTGGAATACACTATTTGGTGTTGATGAGGCACTTCAGAGAAGTGTAGGAAATGTGAACTGAGGCCTGATGAAGCAAAGTAGGAATTTGAGCTCTGGCCTCCCACATAGTGGCTCTGTATTTTAACAACCAGGGTACTGTAAAGAATGGGAATGCTTCCCTCTGGGGTCCCTTGTGAGACAGAGCTCATCAGACCCAGGCACAGAAACACAGGAAAAGACGACTGAGTATTCCAGATGGTCATAATATTCTGAATCGGATGAAAAGGGTGGTTTGAACCTCAGGCGTGCTGGGCCTTATTTTGCTTCATTTAAAATTTTTTTACCTTAAAGATTCTAGGATTTGGCTCCAGGACACTAGGATTTCAACAGCTGCCTTTTCATACTCTGCAAGTTCAATGTGAATTCTGGAAGCAGCCTTTTGTTTGAATTGCTTTGCAAAACCGGATTTATTCCTGAAGACAGTTTTTCTCTGTATCTTCTTGTTTAGGAACCGATCCTGCCAACTCTCTCACCACAAGTAGACTTTTCTCTCTATGTATATTCTCCTTTGTCATTTTTTTTTTTTTTTATTTTAGCTAGATGTGAGACTGAATAGGCAATGTTCAAACACCTGTCTACAAGGGTCATTCTTCTTACATTTACCAGAGGATAATCCATCAGTTTTTGTCACAAAATTCAAATTTGATCTGACCCTATTTGTTCTTGCAGACTTATTACAACTGGAAGAGTAATCTAGAGGAAATTCTAGTACCTCATGAACATCATTTAAAAGCAAATAAACATACCTATCAGGAAGTTATGGTAGGCTGTAGAAACAGAGCCTTGGTGAAAGGAAGACAACTAAATCTTTATTGCTGCAGTAGAATTAGAGTGAAGTTACATAGATGTGCCAGAAAACCTAGTTTGGCCCGCATTTCTAACTTGATGGAAGAAATCTCATCCAGTTGTCAGAAAGTGTTGTGTAAACTGAATAATTTTGAGAACAGAATAGCCCAGATACAAGAAACATTACATTTTGCTGTTCTAATGTGTTGTGAAGGAGTCACGAGTAGTAAAAGGCAGATTCTGAAAACATACGAAGTTGTGTTTTCCTATGATAAAATAATGCTCAATGAGTTACGTTCAAATATGAGAAGGTGGTAATTTGTATGCTGAAGGGTTTAAACTTATTGTAGCCAGGATTTTTATCAGGAAACAGGAAGGCAGCAGGATTATAAAATAAGCGTTGTGGTATTAAACCTCTCATTTTAAGTTTCAGGGCATAACAGGAATAGAATTATTACAGCAGGACACTATTGGTCCATGACTTGTATTCTCCAGTAAAGGACTAGTGTTTGGAAATCATGTGAGTACTAAACTATTAGAATGATGATATTTCAACATAAGTTGCCCTAAGAAAATGTGATACAGGAGTTCTACCTTCCACTTCTGACCCCAATATTTTCTTCATCTTCATTGAATATATTTAACAACAATGCAGAGAATCAGATTGTTGAGCAAAGCTATTCAGTGGTCAAATGTATGTTGTCAGAGAGTTCATGAAAAAGTCATTAGCTTGCCTCCCCTCCTCTTTCACTGTCAGCCAGAATCATGTCATAAATATAGCCACTTGTCTAGCAGGATATCAATCTATCCAGGTATCACCCACTTCCTGTCCCTGGCCATATGTTTCTGTTATTTATGTCAAGAAAATAGCATTTACACAACCGCTGCTAGTTGTTTACAGAAGTTTAACTCCTGTGATATAGTCCCGCTTGTGTTGCATGCTTTTAGCCCATAGATAATACATGAGATTGTACATTTTAAAATATGCTACCACATGCATGACAGAATAAACACAGACCTGAACTGACAGCACCATCTGCCAAACACAGTTGATGTCAGGGGAATGGTCTCTGCACAATATTCTGCTGCTCCCCCATGAGATAAGGCTATTTTTTCTCATGGTATAACTACACTAAATTCAACTTGTTCATTTAGTACTCAAATTGTTAAAAATCTCAGAAGCAGAAGGGACTCAGGCCTCCTAAGAAGCACTGCAGAGGAATAGTGGCAATTGAACTATTCTCACATATGTTTTTCTTGATCTTGTCACTAGTCATGTTCTTGTTTACAGACTTACACCAGAAATAAACCTGTGAGCAATGTATACACAACACCTAGATACTCAGTGCTCTGAAGTCATGGAAAATTCATAACATTAATCTTTAAATGACCCATCTGAAAATTATATAGGGCAATCTGCCTTCAGATGCAGTCTAGCTGTTTGCAGTGACACATTTTCCCTGATAAAAGCCCACAGTATTCACAGTCCATATGAAATAAAAAGGTAAAAGTGCTACTTAAATTTTTTCCTTTTAATATTTTTAAATATATAAACATTAGTCTATTCATTTGGACTCATGTATTCATTCTCAAAAGCAGGCTTTATTATCAGATTGTCTACTGGAGCAAACTGCTAGGATTCAGAAGGACAAAAACCTTTTGCCTGTCCTACAACAGCAACAAAATGCTGCAAGGTCTCTGAATGTATGACAAAGGAATGAAACAAGGCCTTCACCAAATGTCTTCAGGAGCATATTTCTGCTTTCCAAGCACCAAATCCTAAAGTGTTAATAGGTACAAGTGGCTGATGTTGTTAACCAGTCAGGCTGGCTAGAAGGACATTTCATGCAGCCTATTGACAATGACAGTTCTCCACATCCCACGCTGTGATAGGCTGCAAGCCTTAGGTATTTAGAATAGTTCATAGTTGAATCTATTATAAGCCTGGATTTCCCTGTGCATCTTCCTTATGCAAATTGTGTGTAGGCCTGTGTAGTCAGGACATGCAGAAGTCCTGGAGAAACTGGCACTGTCAATCTCCCAATGAATGCTTCCATGCACGTGCAAAATGTCCAACGCATTCTGGCTGCATCCAGCTCCTTTTCATGCACAAGTCATGGGTGCCAGGCATGTTTGGCATGGCAAAAACATGAAAGCCCTCCTGGCAGACGGAGGTTTGGGCTATTCACAGAGGACCTTGGAGCTCCATTTTCAAATGATAGGTTTGCCTGACAGGAATTGCGCCTCTCACATTGGGGGTGCTGGACTCCATAGTCACAGGATTGCAGGCTCTGTTTCTGACAAAGTGTCCTATCCCAAACCCAAAAAAACAATTTTAAAAGAAAACATTTTCAGAAATGTTTCAGAGACGGAGGTTTGGGCTATTCACAGAGGACCTTGGAGCTCCATTTTCAAATGATAGGTTTGCCTGACAGGAATTGCGCCTCTCACATTGGGGGTGCTGGACTCCATAGTCACAGGATTGCAGGCTCTGTTTCTGACAAAGTGTCCTATCCCAAACCCAAAAAAACAATTTTAAAAGAAAACATTTTCAGAAATGTTTCAGAGGAAAGTTTTAGTTTGGATGAATAGGCTTTTTCTCTCAATAAAGTTTTATTGAAGAATACCTGATGATCCCTGCTTGCTGGAATCCAGATTTCCATTTTGCACACTGAAATCACATTGGTTCTGCTATTGTTGAGGCCTCCTCTCACTGCAAATGGCTGTAGACCAAGGTTTGTGCTGTTCTATATTCTTATTTGCTGTTACATAAATGGATTTGAATGTAATATTTTGTTTAATGTTAGTCATTCCTTGCTATTTATTGCAAGTATATTATTACATCAGTACTAAATGAGTTTGTAAGGAGATTGCAAATGAAAGACATAAACAGTTTTATTGTGTTTCATTCTCATAATTTTGCTGTATTATTTGTAAAACAAGATGTCTTTGAAATATTCTTCTCTAAGAAAACCCTCAAGAAACCAATGTTTTCTTGTTTTCTCACAGACATAATTTATTTGGAAAGAAAAAAAATGTTAAATCAGCATGTTCTCACATTAAAAAGTTGTAAACCAGATGCATATTTTCCATTTATAAGTATATTACCTTTTTTTGAAGATTTTGAACATTAATATATTTAAGAATTTTATACCCAAAATATGAATTATGCCATAATTTGTCACTGCATTATCTTTGGTATTATCTGCATCATTCTGTAATATGTATATAGATGCTATTGTAGACTAGGTTAAAACAGAATATAGACAAATCAGTATGATTACATGGAATTATTTAGTGTGAATTTTTAAATTAAATAGTTTCCTGACCTATTAAATAACATCAATAAAGAACTGTTGAAGTAGGCATTCACTTTGGAAATATTTATTAAACCATTATGCTTTGTGATTAACAAATAATATTTTCCTTAACATTAATCCATGTTGTTGAAGAATATTTCTAGGCTTGTTCACTTGAGTTTTATAGTACAAAACATTATTAACAAGTTGGACAAGGTGTATTTCATATCTATCTAAATTATGATCTCTGTAGAATTTTTTCCTATCAATATAAGTTGTAAAATCCTTAATTTTCATACCAGTCATGTTCTTTCTTTTACTTTCTGTTAAGAATTCAAACTAGCAGAACTTATATACATATTTGCTTTTTATTTGTGAGACCCATCATTTTATAATTTCCAGATTTCAGTATTTTCTTCCCTTTGCATTGGCATATAATTTTTTGTTAGTTTTTTTCCTCTGCTTTCCACATCATAGCAAAGATTGCACAGGTCTGAAAACAAAACAAAAGTTATTTAGAACTGGCAGAGTAAAGGAAAACAGAGCATGTAAACAGCAAGATTTCAAATCCTGACACATCTCTTGACATGGACTTTTGGGGATAATATCATTTTTGTACAGGTACACATGCACTAAATTCACTAATGTACATATCTGCATTTGTGTGTGTGTGCATTCGCAAATTTACTAAATTGTACATAATGACATGAGTGTGTCGACTGTGGTACCATACTCTTTGGTTTTAAACTCAGAGATGATTATGGTCTTTTTACAGTTAACTTCATCTGAAAATTAGAGGATACTTTCTAAACAGTTGGAATGGTGCAATTAAGGCAAAACCAAAGCATATAGTCTGAATTTAGCGGGAATTACCATGTTCTAAAAGTACATTATAGGTATATTATCTGGTATTCCTTATGTAGGCAACATTACACATTTAAACATCAGAGTGAGGTTAAATAGCTGTTATTAAGAAAGTTATCTTCCTCCTGATCCCGTCATTCTTACAGATTTAAAACATCTGATAAAATTAATTGGAGTTCTACGTGAACAAGGAATAAAGTTGTTATAATACAAACAAACAAAATCATCTTCACAGTTTGTTTTTTTTTTTTTCAATGAGACTACCTCAGTAGAAGCAGAGTTCTCAGTACATCACAGATTCAAATACATTTTAAAAATATAGCTAGAACCTCACATTACTACCTACTTGAACTATGCTGTAACATCATAGAGTTCAAAGTCCAGTCTTACTGGAAAGGGAAAAACTATTATACTAGGGGAAAAGATCAGGGCAACAGGTGACACTTTCTTCTCATAGATTAAGAATCTGAGGAATCCATATTTTGGAAATTCATATACCATATAATATCTGGTAGGTCTCAGGTTTTTCTTTTTTTATGTTCAGGTTTGTTTTGTTTTGTTTTTAAAGAATCACTTTTGTGAAAGCCATAGTATTTTCCAGAGGAGAGATTTCTGGTTTTTTACTTTTTTAGCATGCAATCACAGAAATTGTAGAATTTTAGAAAAGTGCAGGTTGAAGGGAACCTCTCTTTCAGCCTCCTGATCCAAGTAAGGCCAGTTTCAAATTTGGATAAGGTTACTCAGGGTCTTGTCTGAGCCCTGGAGGAGAAGGATGGGGGTTCCACGTCACCTCTCAGCAGCTTCTTCCAGTAGTAAACTACCATCACTGTGAACACTTTTTTCCTTGCATCTAATTGGAATTTCATATGTTGGACACTTGATATGTTCAACTGTTGCCTCTTGTCCTTTTGCTGTGTGTTTCAGGGGAGTCTGGCTCTATCTTTCCCATAAGTTTTGTACTTCCTACTTAAGGAAGTGGAAGACCTCAATTAGATCTCCTCTTATTAACATTCTCTTTTCTAGACTGAACAAATGCAGCACCTCATGTTTCCCTCAACACATCATGTGCTCAAGCCCAAGCCAAGTGAATGAAAAGTTTCAATAAATTTACACCTGTGCATGTGCACCCACACTCCTGCTTCTTCATCCTGTATTTTCTTCAAGCCTTTCTGTCCGGGCTTGAAAAGATGAACAAAGATTAGTGAAGTTGTTGAGGATACTTTTGCTATACTGCCCCGTCAGTTTTCTAAAGCTGAAGAAGGTGGAAGTCACAAAGAAAAACAAGACTAGAGAGGCAGAAAAAGGGGGGACTTCACTTATTTTGTAAGGCCTGATTCTAAAGAAGGGAGGAAAGAAATAAAGGGGGAGAAAAACAAAAAATTCCACTTGATTTTTGATTTCCCCTTTAAAACAATGTAATTTAGGTTAGATTTAAAATAACATTTAATTCCTGTAACCTGGGATCTCTAGGAATATTTTGACTTTATGCAGCTTGCATACATATATATATATAAAAGATGTTTCTGCGGCACATCTCTTCTTTTCTCAGGAAATGAGCTTCCCATGTTGTCTGGCTTCTCTTTACATTTAAGACTACCTCATTATACAAGAAGAAAAAGGGCAGAAATTGAATTGTTCAAGAAACATTCATAATTACTGTAGAGTTATCAGAAGAGTAGGACCGTTTCTGTTGCTCCAGAATGGTCCAGCTCACTCCTAAATCTGAACTGAGTTTGGCCATACAGAACTGACAAAGAGTAAAGTCACCATAGCACAGCACAGATTGTTAATCAAATAGAACAATACTTGTATTTCAGAGTGTATATAAGTCTTTCCATTTTTTTTAGTAGTATTCCATTTTTTTTAGTAGTAAAACTTCATTTTCCCCTAGCTATTATAGTAAAAGAACACAGAAACCTAAACTGAACATAGAAAAATAACCTTATGCTTACCATATTTAAAACCATAGCACTAAAAGCAGACCTGTACATGAACCATTTTAACTGCAGCAATTGACTGAAAATGTTAGTTGCTGTGGGATCCCTGCAGAGACATCATTGGGTAGGATCAGATCTTGAAGTGATCGAATATTTTGTTCATTTAGTTTTCCTAGATGAAACTTTAACCAGCACTTCTGAATCTATTATTCAGCTTCATTATCTATCTCGTTTTTTCAGGAGACAAAACTGTGTATGTAAGCAGTTTTGAGCAGGCTTGTTTATTATTTTAAATTAAATAGATTTTAATAATGTAATGACATATCACACCAAGATGCTGCTGCAGAGAAAATCATGAACTTGGGTCAGAAATATCTCATTTGTCCATTTCTCATGTGCTGAGAAACACTTGGGTGTTGAGGATACTTTGCTTTGTATTTTCATTTCATTTACAGTATTGTTCTTGACCAAGATTTTAAGAATAGAAGCCAAAGTTGAACTCTATAAACTCTGCTTCAAGCTTTAAGTAAACACAGTGATGTCTTGAAACACACATTTGAAGTAAAAACTGTCCCGTACATCTTGTTGAGACATTACTGTACAAACCTAGCAACAACAATGTTAACAACCATTTTATTCATCTTTAAAGCATATCAAAAGGTGACACTGAAAGGCCTGTGCAATGTCTGTATATATGCTATGGAGAAGGACCAGACTCTAGGGTGCAGAGCGCAAGCCAAAATTTCCCCTCTGCATTTTCTTTTACCTCAACGTTAACATTGAAGCACAGCTTTTCCCCTGTACTGTTGCGCTATAAAATTAAGACAGTTGTAATTAAAACTCAGTGTTTAATTTACTTTCTAAACATCATATTCAATGGCTAGATGAACACTACTGAAAGTTGCATTAATCTTTTTTCTTGTAGGAACTTATCAGTAAGGCCTAGAGGGGGCTCAATGAATATTGATTAAAATAAAATAAAACTTGGTGTTACTTATATTTTTTGGAGTACCAATCCTAAATTTAAAAAAACTTGTCAACAAACCAGCAAAATCAAGAACAACCCCAAGATATTTTTTTCAAAAAAACCACATTTTTTTAACATTTCAGCTTTCACTGCCCAGTATATTTGCTAGCTGTTACTGAGTCTTACATATTCACGGATTAGGGTGATTTCTGGCACTCCCTCATTAGGAGGTTTCACTGAGATTATGTTGAGTTTCCAGGTTCTCCTCAAATTCCAAGAATCTCCCTAATATTTTCTACCAGTCTCAATCTAGTGGTTAATGCCAAACCACTGGCTTCTGACTGCTTCTCCTGCAGTTCCACTTCTTCAACACCCTCCTTCCCATCTCAGCCTTAAGAATCAACATGCATTTCACAGCAGGACCACACTGAAATGGGTGAGAAAGTAGGCTAGGCAGCCAGGAAAGGCTGAGATTTAGCAGCACTGAATATGTAGCCCTGGGCCTTATTTACTTAACTCCATTTACCCTTTTCTGAATACTCAATTATTAATTTCCTTGTGGACTTTCCTTTTATGATTTTGTTCCCTGGATGTCAAGGTGAATAATTACAGTGAAAGCTGTTCACAGCCTCAGCCTCTTCATGATGCAACATGACTAGAACAGATAACCTGAGAAACTAGCACTGGAAAGGTGCAAAGTGATGTGCAGAAGATTGTTTCTTATCTAAAGTCAAGGATATTTTCACAGGGATCATAAAAAGTATGTTTTTGTGGTAGACTACTAAGTCTGGCAAATTTCAGTTTCAACTATCTCTAGATTAAAGATTATCTGAAAAAAAAATCAGCTTCTTGCAGGTTTATGCCATTTCACGCCATCAATTAGAAGATTGTAACACCCCAAGTAGATAAACCCAGGATTTTAAAAGTAGAAGTATTCAGCGACCTGAATAAAATGTCACTTATTGATGACATTTGGAAATATCTTTGTCTTTCCTCCCTTCATCACCTGCCAAAAAAATAACCAACAATGTCCATAAACATAGTTTCAGAATCACTTTTTTTTTTTTTTTTTCCTTTTTTGAGAGGGTGTAGGAGTTCTAAATATCAGGTTTAAGTCCTACCTACCTTTCAAGATTTTGATCAGCTGCAAAGATGGCAGCAGAAAAGACTATGCTGGGGATATCTGTCAGGTTTTGCTACGCACATGTGAGAAAAGGCTGCCAAAAGTGGATAAGATTTCTCTCTCTTTGAGAATGACAAGTATCTTTACACATTACTTGTCCACACCACCATATCTGACCAGTATCTCATCTATTTGACCAGAGAATTTGTTCATCATCCTCTAAGCTTTTTCTTGTCCATCCTCATGTAGAACAAGCAATGGTAGCACGAGGTATGCTTGGATGAACAAGGATCCCCTGAAAAACCTCAGACAGAAAAGGAAACATGCAAACACACCCAGAAGAAGAATAGAGAGGAGCCCAAGCATGCAGGGATGGGATTAGAAAAGCAAAATCCTGTCTGGAATTGAATTTGGAGAGATCATGAAAGGCAACAAGAAGGGCTTCCACGGGTCCATCAGTAACAAAAGGAAGACTGAGGAAAATACAGCCCTGCTGTTGGATGAGGCAGGGGGTCTCTGGACAAGGGATGTGCAAAAGGCTGAGGCACTCCCTGACTTCTTTGCCTCATTTTTCATTATCAAGACTTGCCTTCAGAAATCCCAGGTCCTTGAGATCAGTGGGCAAGTCTGGAGCAATGCAGATTTACACCTCAGTAAAGGAAGATGTAGTTATGGAAAATTTAAACCAGTGGATATACTGCTCCATGAGACCTGATGAGATGTACCGATGAATGTTGAGGAGCTGACCAAGACGATTGCAAAACCAGCTGAATTGTCTTGGCAATCAGAGGAGCGCAGGAAGAAAGGGAATGCCAAGAAGTGCAAGAAGGACGAGGAAACTACAGGCCTATGAATGTGATGGAATAAATCCTTCTGGGAACAACTTCCAAATATTTTAAGGACAGCATAAGTTGTCAAAGGGGAAATCACACCCAACCAACCTTATAGCCTTCTGCAATTGAATTATTTGCTCAGTGGATGAGGAGTGATCAGTGGATGGCTTTATCTTGGCTTTAACAAGGCTTTCAGCACTGTCTCCCATAGCATCCTTGTTGACAAACTGATGAAATAAGGACTAGATAAGTGAATGATGTGGTGGATTGAAAAGACCAGACACTAGTGTTGTACTCGGGGGATAAATACTGTAGCCAGTCCTATTTAACATCATCATTAACAACAGAGCGACATAAGGTGGGAAAAAGTTCAAGTCTGTAGATGAGAAGAAGTTGGGAGTAATGGATGATACACCAGATGGTTGCGCTACCACTCAGAAGGACTTTGAGAGGCTGGAAAACTGGGCTGACAGGAATCTCCTGAAGTTTAGCAAAGGGAAATGCCAAGACCCATGCCTGGAGAAAGAAATCCCCAGCACCTACATGTACATGCTGAGGACTGACAGTCTGGAAACCAGCTTTACAGAGAAGACCCTGAGGGTCTAGTGGAGAGTTGGTGGCAAAGGTGGCCAGCAGCACCCAGGCTACACTAGGAAGAGTATCATCAATGACAGGTCAAGGGAGGTGATCTCATCCCTCTACTCAGCACTGGTAAGAGCTCATCTGTTTCCAGGATCCCAGTTAAAAAAAAGGCCTTGTTGGAGTTCGCGTTGGTCATCTGGCTGTATGAAACAGTTCTTTGTGAAACCGTGTCTATGACCATAAGTGACATTATTGTTCTCTAAAATAGCTTTTTGTATCATAATTTGGTAAGACAAAACATATCTACCTGAAAGAAGAAATTAATCTCAACCATCTTCAGCTGCCTAAAGGTTCTTGATGAGGTTCCTACTAATCAACTGAGAGTGACAGGTATGTCAGAAATTGAGTCATTCCACCAGTTTTAGACATCTGTCTCAGAATGGAATAAGTCACCTTCTACTTACAACTTTATCTTCATGCCTGAAAAGAGAGTCTAGAGAAATAGTTAAGACTATATGCACTGTTTTTACATGACTAAAAGTAGGTGAAATTAATTCCAAACTGAGTGTTTACACTAGTTCAACCTGATTTATTTGGGGCTTTTTTGGAGTGGAGGGTTGTTTGTATGGGTGTTTTTTTGTTTGGTTTGGTTTTGTTTTGTTTTAAATAAATATGAAGCAAATTTCAGTAATGTCTGAGAGCACAAATCTGCTCATTACATTTATCTAGTTATTGACCTATCCAAGTTATTGATTTATGGTTTGGATACTACAAATAGAAGATGTAAATTAATCAGAGAAAATAAATTCTGATCATGTTCTTTAATTCATCCTTATTAAGGATTTTCCAAAGAAATACCTATTTAAAAGGGTTGTATTCCACCTCCCATCTCCCTTATTTAAGGCTTTAATAGATGGACATAAAAATGAGCTTAATTTTGCTTTCTAAAAACAGTATTATAAAATGAGCTCTAATGGAAATAATACAGATTGAATACAGGGGAATTTTAGTACAGTTTTCAGTATTGTGTTTCATTAATTCTTGATTGAAAAGAATAATATGAACTAGGACAAGGAAGATCACTTTTGAAAAATTAGGTCATAAAAAAAGATAAATGACAAAAATAGTATATCTTTCTGGGGAAGGGTTTGAGAAGGATGCAATAGCAATTTGTGTAAACTTAATCTTATTTAATATCTTCAACAATGATGAGGAAGAAGCAGGAGGTAAAACATTAATGAAATGCATTAACTCAACTAAATCCTGAGCACTGCCAAAAGATAGACAAGGATGGAAAGAGAAGTTTTAAACACAATTAGACAATATCAAACTAAAATGTTATCCATATAATATTATCTAAGCATATGGTATGAGAGCAAAGTGATCTTAAGAAGAAATGAAGCAACTGGTTGTGTATCTAAGGAAATCAGTGAAGTACTAATCCACAGTACAGTCAACAACATAACACTGCAAGACTGCAAAATTACTTTCTTGATGTTTGTTGAACAGTGACATACACTTGAACAACGACATATATTTGAGTTTAGTCTATCCATGGAAATATACCATTCATTCTTTGCTCTTGCTAAGTTCTTGGCCACAAGGATATTTTGTGGCAGCAGCTTTCACAGGTTATCTGTGAGATGAATGGAGAACTTCTTTGGTTTAAATTAGTTACTTTATAATTTCATGGAATGTCTAATTTTTATTTTGTGAAAAAGTCAAAACAAAAGTTTCTAATCAGCCTTCACATGATCTTTTGACTGGGATGATAGTCAGTAGTTGGTGGCCCAATTATTTTTTGGAAAATAAATTGATGATACAAAATAGTTATACTTTTAGTGAAACATTTTCTGTTTACAAAGGAAACGGTCTTTCTTTTCCCAGAATATGGAAGACCTTAAAGAAAAAAAAAAAAGAGGTGAAACAAGGCTTATGAGACAAATTCATCAAATAAGCTGATAATGTCAGGAAAAAAAACATCAACTACTCCATTAGTACGTCCAAGCAAGTCACTGAAGAATCCATCTCCCATCCCAATGTCTATCGAGACAGACATTTTGGCAGGAAAGCGAAACAAACATACAATGTCTCTTTCTCTCAAACTCCTGTTATAATTGCAGTTGAATATTCAGCATTTCTAGATTATATATTAACAGCAGGACACTGGTAGTATATGGAAGGGAGATGTGAGGACATAAATGATTGAAGGAGCCTACAAGCTGATCTATTACAAAAAAAGTGAGAGAGATATGTTTATGTGATATTCAAGCAACAGCAAAAGAGAAAGTTACTCATAGCAACATTGCTACGTGAGAAAACTCCTGTGATTCTGTTAACATTAAGAAGAAATCTTCATGCTGCCTTCTTTTCTATCCTGACATAGTTTCAAAATATCAAACTGTGTCTTATTTCATTGTTGATATATAAACATTGAAATGACACACGTAAACAACTTGTGAGATGTGTCAGGGAGGAGGAATTTATAAGGAAACCTCAAATGTAGGAAAGTGGCCTCTCTTCCTCCCCTTCCTGAAGCTTACCTCATCCTGGTTGCCACCAACCTTCCTTTCTCCCTCCTTACTTGACCACACTACAGACATTATTTTCTGCCTGCAGAGCAGATCCTACTTGCCCTCCTGTATCTGGCAGGTCTCTGGAAAAGGAAGAAACATAGGGAAGCAACAAATGATCGTCCAAGTCCTGGGATGAATGGTATGGACGCTTTATGTGATAATTATGCATAAGATGCGATGACAACATAGCAAATATGGATGCAAGCTGGACATGAGTTTTTACTAATAAATGCTATTGACCCCTTATGGTCCATTTGCTCTCCAGAGTTCCTTCCAGTAAGCAAACATACAGCCTGACTTCTCCCCCTTTCTTAGGCCTTGCCGATGGACTGCATACTCTGCAGTATCCTCCTTGACTAACAGAAAACATTCACTTTACCTGATGTTTTTCAACATCTGTGGTAATTTGAAGAGCAAACTGAGCCACTACTACAACCAAAGGTGCTGAATAGCCACCAGCATTTGAGTTGCATGGGATAACTTTGCATCAGCTGCCCTGGATTTGCCTGTCCTTTTCCATCATGTATTTCTATGCAAACATTTAAGGGACAATATGCCTGCATTATGAATTGGCACATTTTACAGCAGGAAAAGGGCACACACTACTACTTTCTTCAAAACACTCGTTCACAGAATTTATGATAATTTTGGCTAACATTATACAAAGATTGTTGGATCCCATTCTTCCCTAGAAAATTTTCACCAGCTCTTACACCTGACTTGAAAAGATGTGAGTTAGGAAAGAACCACACTCTTGATGCTTCCTATGTTGAAATCTCAGAGAAATTGTAAAACCAAACATTCAAATCAGGTGGTAGTGTAAAAAGCAAATTCACTAGAGCTATGTGGAGCAGAGCTGGTGGAGAATATAGCCACCTTCTGAATTAGGGTCATCCTCCAAATCATCCTCTGGAGTCTAGATCTTCACAGAACTTGGAGGTTTACTTTGCCCTATCCCATGTCTCTGTCCCAAGGGCTGAGATCAGCCTTTGTGGACCTTGTGCCCCTCAAATAATGTTTTCAAATTTCTATTTACATTCTTTCCTGACTTTTGAAAGTGATAACAATTCATAAATTGCATGAGGGGCACTAAAGTATGCTCAGCATTAGAGAAAAATTTAGATGATGTAAAATGCATATAGACACTCGGTCTTTTCTTGGAAAAAAAATGTTTAGCCATCATTTTGCATTGAGTAACTGGTAATAGTATTAGATATTTCTGAAGAAGTTCTGGTATAAAAGATGCATGAAAAAATTTTTAAAATCATGAGAAATCACTATGTGCATTTTCTGCTTATAACTTCACAAAGTAAACATTCCAAACAAATGAACTGTGATTATTTAGACAAAATGAATGCCTTATGTACTACCAAGCCACAAATGTACTACGATTCATCACTTCGATGTTTATGAGCTACTCGTGTTTAGATGGATCAGCCAATCTTTCTCTGATCAATCTATATGTGCATCTTCAACAAGATCTATTATGTGAACTTATACAGCACTGTACTATTGCCAGTATTATATATTATTTGTTCCGCATATTGCATTTTACCTCACACTCACAGTTGGAAATTTCTGATGTCAGAATGATGCCCACTCTCCACACTGAAATGTTCATTATGTTAGGTGCTGAACTTGTATATATGGTTAAAGCTCCAAGGTAGTATTTTTTCCTGTTTTCTTGCATGTTTATTTAATTGCTATATAGTTATGAAATGGGTAAGTTATTAATGTACTGATTTAGTTAGATCCTCCAATTATTATTTTTTTCCCCCCACCCAAATAGTAAAACTGTGTGATTTTCATCTATGGTTTATGCTGGCTCTGAAGACTTTAAATACATTTACTGGCAAGCTACTGTAGCAGACGCATGGTGGTGGGGGGGGTGGTGTCAGCTTTTAATTGTAACTGTCTTGCAGAGTGGTGTTGTTTTAATATCCTGTATAGATTTTTATGTAATACACTTACTTGCAGGCAGCCTGAAGCAAGAATCAATTCTGTGAAGGATTCTTCTTTTGTTAAAAGCCAATCTTGTTTTAATGATGCATGAAGAAATATTCGAGCATTGACATTTTTCTGTCAGGTTTCTTTTGAAAAATCAATTAAGATAATACTGCTTTGACCTAGTTATCTAGTTAATGCTTATTAGGAATGTAATATGATTTACTGTCAGCATAATAATTTTTGTATCTTATCCCATTAGCTTGTGCATATTTCAAAGTGTATTACACAATGGTCACTTCTTAAAATGTAATGTAGCAGAATACATTAATTACATTGACTGGGATCATTAGACAGAAACTCTCTTATTGGCTCTTTGTATCAAATTTGTATATCATCCCTATCAAGTTAATTCATTGTTTACTTGTTTGAAAAGTATTTCTGAGTGACTGTGACATATTAAAAGTTGAACAGAAACTATTTGTTTCATGTCTACATTTTTTTTAAATTATTTTTAGCTCTTCCTGGGCTAAGCACACTAATTACTCATGATCACCAAATAAATAAATCTTAAGAAGTGCATTTTTTTGAAATCTGATAAGTCATAAAAGAATTCAGGTAGATATGTGAAAGGACAGGCATAGGAGCACCAAAACTGCAGTGAAGCACTTGATTTGGTAGGTGTTCAAAATTAAAATGATTAGTCTTTTTATTTTTTGCATTTCAGCTACTTAGTGTTAATGAAAAGGTCAATAAAGGAGTTGCCTGACTGTGGCATTAGTGAGGAACTATTGATTCCTATCCATTTAGTGGTCAGTGTTAACCAAGAACCAAACTCTTTTAACCTTGTTAAGCAGAACAGAAATTAAATCTTGCCACCACCTTCAGGGCAGTGGTCTATCTCAGAACAATACTGCAGTTAGATATTTTTGCAAAGTTTATCCACTTCCATCATGTTAATGGTCTGCGTGAAGTTAAGAGAGTGGGAAGAAAGCATGACTGATTGTTTTGTAAATCTTAGTGAAAGAAATACTTTAGTGAGGCAAGAGGCAGTAATGGTTTTTCTCATAACAAGAAAGGGTCTTTCTTTTAGTCCAGAATAAGCATTTATTTGTCAGGTAACTGTAAGTGAAGAACATTAATGATCTATACACCTGCATTATCATCATTATGTGGTTTTCTTCTGGCAAAGATTCCCCTCAATTACACAAGATTGACTTAGTTTTAATTTGATTTTCCTGCTAGAAACACATCCCGTAGTAATGAAGACAATATGTTAAGAAAGATAGAAAACAATAGATACTCTCTTAAAACATAATTTCTGCAGACAGCGAATGCATTCAAAGAAAAAAAAACAAACAGTTTTGCTAATATATATATGTATTTTTAAAGCAAGGGGGTTATTTCAAACCAGTTAACCTAAAAGATAACTGAAGTGCCATACATTATCACTGAAAAGAAAATGGAATAATAAGGTGTACATTTTTTTCTTCTTTTCTTAAAATAAAAACCAAAACTCGCCTACACATTTGGCCTCTTATTGATTTTCTGAATTTCATATTATTTCTCTACATTGTCTTTCCACTGAGTCAGAGTAGCCGAGGCCATCGTATTGCTGTCATACATCATTTGAAATGCACCATTGTAACATTTGCACTCTAACAAAAGCCACTACGTTGCATGATGAATATGTGCTGAAAGTTTCTAGAAGAATTTGATCTCCTTTCCTCTAACATTTATATTAATAGAAGAGGATACAAATGAAGAAATGCTTTCCCCATATGTGGATTCCCCTAATTTAGCTTAGACTTGTAAGCATTTAAGGTAGTTGTAGATATCAGCAAATCTTTTTTTCTACATGTCATTAGAAATTTCAACATTCTGGAAGATTTTAGACAGCTTAATATAAATAATTTGTCTTAAGCCTATGAATAACTTTCTGTGAATAAGATGGCATCTTGAAGCCGTTAAGTGATGGTGATAATGCTAAGATGGGTCCTGACTTTCCTTGGATAAATGAAGTGCATACAAGAAATAAAGAAAGAAATACGAGTCTGGATACAGGATTTTAAGATTGGCATTGTTTACAATCCACAAAGGAAGCAGGGAGAAAAGAACATCCTGATGCTATCAGTTATTCTTATTTGCATGTAAACTCTGATATTAGGATTCATTTTTGAGCATGTCACTTTTTAGCTCCTAATTAATTGCAATGACAGCACTGTGTGCGTCTGTTTATAGGGAAGATGCTGTTGTGGCTGAGGTTTTAATTATATTAAATATTAATCATGGATTGAAATTGGAAACCTTAAATTATTGTTTAATGATCAATGATCAAACGCATAATCAAGATAAAGAAAATTAGGATGGCAGACAGCAACATCACAATTTGAATTTTACATTATTAGTCTTCTGCCTAACTAGGCACTTTTCTTGAGTATCTGAACTGTTTTGCCTTTTAACTGTGCTTGCAGTTGCTATAGTGATGGCATAATTTCGTAATGGTCTAAAAATGACACTGGCATAGATACTGACAGATAGGAATTAATTCACTAACAAGTAATTATGTAGCGAAATGTTGACTGCCATGCAGAAGGTGCACTGTGACACATTTACTGTTTTTCAGGGATGGCAGTAACATTAGCGTTGGTCATTAGTGGTAGACATCTCCGTACAGTGTTGGATACAGACTTATATGCAGACCTATTTAGTTACCTGTGTGACAGCCTTGTTCAGGACACCAGAAACAGCTGTCCTAGCCTGTATGAGCCAAAATAATTAGGCCTGTCATCTTCTCGCTCTGATTTCCCCTTCAACCTGCTCCACAAAATGCAAATATTTTGCTTTCATTGTCACATTCACCTTGACATGGATATTGCTTTGGCGCATAACTGGATGAGATGACTCAGAATTTGCATTGTTCATTCTAATAAATTTGCTTCCCCTCTACCGCATGGCAGGACCCATCAGATAAAGTCTCCCAGAGTGTCATCAATCAACATCGCTGACAGACGGCTTTTGCCTTCATTTGTTACATACGAGAACATGCTTAATTATTTGTCCTGTAATTAGTTGGGAAAATGTCAGGAAATGTCAACTCTCTGTTCACTCTGGAAGGGCTCTGCTTGAAAGCCACAATGACTGAAGTGTCATTAATGCTGCCTAACAAGACGAGGATCAGCTGGGGAAAAGTGAAAGCTTCTAAAAAAGTAATCATGGCGAGTTAAGGAAAACTGCAAATCAGCACCAATAATAAGACGTGAATCCTATTAGCAAACACTTAAATTTTTCATCTGTTACTCCTCAAAATAAAAATACAGGAGAAAAAACTCAAGGAACAAATACAGTGGGCTCATATAATTTCTGTCACATATTCATTGGCATTTCCTAAGCCAATCATGCTTAATACGTTACTGTAGGTAGTATCTAATATTTAATTTTCAGATTTGAGACATTTTTACATTCACGCAGCAGTATTATATGCAATGGATATGTGAAGGTAAATATTATTTTTACATTAATCAAGGAGTGTAAGATTAATTGAATGTGAAAATTTGTTTTCTGAATTTTAAGCTGATAAGGAGAGCAAGCATTAGCTTTAATTTTAGGAACAGAAATAAAAATAAATGAGCACAATCTGTTTATCAAGTATTTACGGTTGCATGCAATAGGCAGCCGAAGAGATTTCTTGAAATCACATGCATAACTAGGAAAGATCATCTCTCCTTTCTGCGGTAGAATACCAGGAGAACTTCCTGTATTTTATATTAAAAAAAATAATAAAAAAAGGAAAGAAAAAGGAAACCGTATCAGTGAGCATAAATAACTACACTATTTTATTCTTATCTGTATTTTGGAAAATGAGACACATTGGGTTTAATTTTGCAGTGAAAGGTTATAGAACTACAGGATTGAAAAAGATGAAGATTAGAGAAAAAATGTAGCTAAAAATTATTTTTGTGTTTACTAGGGCTATTTGATACTCCAGTAATTATTTGAAATCAGCAGTTCTGTCTTCTGTTTTCATATTTCCTATATGAAATCATATGGTATACATTTTTAATGCCTCTTCTTCTTCCTTTTTTTCCTTACATTATTATGAAAGTGTATAATCATGTGGGAATACTTTCTTACTTAATTACTTACATTATTTCATCCCTCGTTGCGATTAAGCAAATTATTGCTTGGTCTCTTTAGAAAGGATAATTAAGATAGTGTTCTGGTGTTTTACAATTTAC
>KL267378.1:39838-45536 GCA_000699545.1 Podiceps cristatus
TATCTGTACTCCACTGGTATATCTACAAGATGTACTTTCATCCTGCTTCAGAGCCAGTACGAGATATAGGAGAATGATATGACAAAGACTCCACTGTTCATTTGAGAATTCCTTTTCTATATTGAGGCTTTTCTACTATAAGATATAGTACCTGCTATATAGATGCTATGTGGTTTAAGCACAGAGATAAGGAGATGGAAGCATGACCAAATATCACTTGCACCACACAGGAGATGATTATTTCCCAAGGGAATCCCTTTCCCTTCTTTCTTTCTGTAGCAATTAGTGTAAGTTCGGCTTAGTTGACAATAGTGTTAATGTTAGCGTTAAGGTCAACATGCATGACCTTAAGTTAACCCTATAGGATAAGGGAATAGTCTAGTTATAAAAATAAGAAAATAACTTTGGCATAAACAACCTGTCAATCACTGAGAAAGTTGTGAATATGTGGAAACTCATAAAGAGAACCAGATTGTGAGCACCAGCAGCAGCAAGAGCTGATTTTTAGCCACCGAGTATAAGAACAAGACAATCAAGAATCAGACGTTTTCCACCCAGCCTGTATAATTTAGTGACCAGAGTATTTTGGGAAGAGAGTTTGGAGGACTCCTCAGGATTTGGTACCATCACCTTGACCTCTGGAGATGCCTGAGAGAACAAGGGTATTTGTAGCTACATGGTAATGGCTGGAACCACCCACTTTCCTGCTGCTTTATGCTATTTTTCCCAGATATCAGAGACATTGTGTAATTCATAAAATTCCATATATCTGTGATTAAAATGTTTTGGTATCAAAGCCCATTAAGTCTCCACATTGTTATTCCATTTTAAACCACAACAGCTTTGTTTCAGCATAATTTCATTGCCTACCACCAGGCAGCCATCACATTTGTGGAAATTTGCTGATTGCATGTTATATGCGTTTAATACTGATATGACTTTGTGCCTTGCGAGAAGAGAAAAGGTGGGAAAAACACCTCAATAATCATTCCCATTGATGACAATAAGGGGAGAAATAAGAAATCAGATCACATAGGGTAAGAAAATAGAACCAGAAACAGTATGCCTTTTATTTCAAGTTCTAGCTGTTATTACCACTATTGCATATGGAAAAGATGAGGGAGTGTAATCAGGACATAACGAAGAGCAACAATTCACCAATTTCCATCCTACCAACTTCTCCAATAAGGTTCTGCATGGTTAATTACAGGATTATATTACACTTCCATATAACTTATTTGTCCAAGCAATTTCATTTAAATATTTTCTTCTACCTTTCCATCTATGTTGTGGAAAACTCAAGTTCTTCAGGACTGAATAAACCATTGCCTATGACTCTACAGGCCTACCTGAAAATCTATTGAAAAAACTTTTTGCTTCACTTCTATAGATTCTATAGATTCACCTCCTCAGTGTGACTCAAAAATCCTTATAAAAGAAAAAAATGTGCTTTCATACATCTCTGTTCTTACTGGAAGAGATTTGTGTGTTGTAAATGCCTATGGTATAATAAGCAACTTACCCAAGAAAGTATTTACATATGATAATATAAAGTAATTAAAGCATCCCTTCCTTTCTAGATTACCTTCTACCTCCTCCAAACATAAATCTAAATCTAAAATGATGAAAAAAAAAAATTGCTGCATTCTGTTGAAATATTTAAGAGTACAGCAAAGACACAGACTACGTTTTCTATTTTTTATTTCTCGGCTAAAACAGTTTGAAAAGTTTTTGGACACATTTGAAGAACAAAGAAGAAAATAATTTTTTATTAAAAAAAAGCTGACCAGTTCTTTAGAAACTACCAACAAAGATAAAATAACTGTTATATAATACAGTGAACAAACAAATGAATTTTTATTTATATTTAACTGGAGACAAGAACATGTATAACCTTTTCAAGTGATTAAGATCACCCCTTTTTTCTATTCGGTCACTTCTTGTGTATTTATGAATTTTAAAAGGGGAAAAATGTGAGGAAAAAACTTCAATTATATGAGATATATTGCATACTTAAGCTTCACATACATACAAGTCATATTAGGACTTATTTGTTAACTCGGTATTTCTTCATTCTATATATTTAGAATAAAATTCTACTTGGTTTGTCCTTTCAGCTGAATTAGCACTAGAAAAGTTGTAAAACATGTACTCTACCTTTAGGACCTCTGTTAAATTCCTACACATCAACTGACTGAACAATTGCACAATTTGTCTCTCCAATAACCATAGGCTGGATAAAGGTCTATCAAGTCCAGAAAAGATTCTTGCTGACTACACAAGTAGTTAGTCTGGGACCTTTGACTGTCTTTTCAAATTTCAGTTAGTGACTACTGGGATGCTTTTAAAATACATTTCATGGCCCTCTTCAAGGAAGTGTTTTGTGGCAATTCATTGGGAGTACTTATTCACTAAAATTCCTGGAGCTTGGCAAGCATGAAAACATGGCATTAAATGTAGAAACTTTAATTTTCATCTCATTTAAAAAAAACAAAAACAAAAACAAAACTGAATTGAATACTAATTATATAAAATAAAATAAAGGTTGCTTGTTACAGTCATATTAAGCCAGTAAGATTATGTTATATTTATAAAAATAGACCCTGATTGTTTAAAATATAAGTATTAAACATTTATTAACTATTGGCTTTATGGAACTGAGTTTCTTAAAAAAGAAATTAAGAGAAAATGAGGTTTTACTTCATTGTACACATACGAAAGAAAAAAAAAAAAATAAGAATGCACAAAGATGTTCCCCTCTCCCTGAAGTCATGTAGGTGTGTAGTCACAGATTCTCTTTTAATGACAGGTGATGATCTTCAGGAAATACACTTCCTCTTAAATAAGATAACCCAAACATAGTGAAGAGTGGGCATTTGTTTTATTCTGGTGTTATCTTTCCATCTCACTATATGTTGTGATTGCTCAAATATGTTGGATATTCCTCAAGGCAAACACTAACATCTGCTCTTGCAATCCTTTTCCAAGCAGAGATATTAGTGATTTCAGTGGAGATTCTCCCCAGGGAATGACTTCACACTTGGGGCCAGGATGAAGATAGATAATTTAGGGTTTGATCTACAATGTGTGGAAATCCAGCAGAATTGAGAAAGGTTCACTAACACTTTACAACTGGTCTCATCTTGCATCATTCAGAGTAACAAGAGTTTTTATTGCTGACTTTAATCAGAACAACATCTGGGCTGGCATTAGGCACAAAGTTAAACCCGTATGGGATTTCCCTGACTCACAAGAGCACCTCTCCTGGCTTCAGTGGGATTATGTATATGATAAAGACAAGCAGAACTGGCCTTTAGAAGACAAATTTTTAAACCTTAAAATCAATATTGTTAAATTGGAAGCATGAATTTCCCACTTTCTTTTCAAAAGATCACCTCGCTGTAAATTCAAGGGTGGAAATCATCTCCATTTTAGGGAATTAACACCATATCAGCAAAAATGACTGATTGGTTTTTACGTCATTTTTCTAATGCCACTACAATCATGAGCTCAAGAAAATGTCCTTTGCTGCACCATAAAATAATATTTGCACCTCTTTTCACTGTCAATATACTCTTAGATGTATTAAGAATAAAGATTCAAAATATTTTTTAAATAGTTAGCAACAAAGGTGTGTAAGGATGAGAACTTCTGTTTACTATATGTGTCATGACAGCACCATGGGCTGTATTTTTCATGTCTCTTTTATTACTGGTAGATGGGCATTACTTAGCTCCCCTAGATGAACAATATCATTTCTGTGACACACTGGTTGTTGTCACTTGAAGAGCAGGGCATTTAGCTATTAACCATACCAGTGTCTCTAAAAAGGTCTGTGTCTCTGAAAAATAACCCAACAAGCACAGCTATTTTTCAATTTATTTTAAAACTTTTAGCTCTGTAAGATCCTTTTTATACAACTGCAGGCAAACATGGATCTCTAAATGCACATACAGAAAAAAAAATCACTTAATAATAGTTGTTATGTTATTATCTCTTCTCCCTTATGACTGGAAGTCTGCATTCAAAATATAGTTTGTTTCACTGATTTTTGTACTATTCAGTGGTGTCTACAGGTCATGTAATTCACCTGCCAATGTTGGTTATTATTTGTGCCTCTTACACTGAAGAATACAGCACGCTGATTAGAGATTGTAACTTTACAATGGCACAGAATTATTCAAATATAGCATGAACTTGGTCACAAGCCAGACCCTAATTTGGTCAAATTTTGATTGCTGGTGTTATTTTGTGAAGTCATTGGCATACTATCATCTCTCATTTTGCTTGCCAGTAAAACTAGTAACAATGCCACCAGCCACAATAAATGGAGTAGACTGAAAAATAATAATACAAAAAAAGTTGCACAAGAGCCCTCCATATGCCTGGGTTAGTTAAACAGATGGTTAGTTGTTTCATCATAAACTGGCGTTTGACGAGAAATGCTGGTTTCAGTTAAGTGAAGCTGTTGCTGGTGATGATGGCCCAGAGGAAAGTGACTGTCATGTTTCCAGTACAGGACAATAGCCATGAAAGCTCACATCACCGCGTGTGCTTCTGCCTTCCTGCAAGGTTACAGGGTGGAGCCACAGGCTGAGGCTTTGCTCCGCTGTCTCTATACTTATAAGCAGTATGGAATCAGCCAAGCCTGGAAGTCATCAGGATCTAGACTGCATTCATGGCACTGTTTCTCCAATTTTTCCTCTCTGTTTTGGTCTTCCGTTCCGTGAAGTACGGCTGCAATTCTCACCACTTCTACAAACTATAGACAAACTATAGAAAAGTAGAATTTTAGCCACTTAACATTAAGGGACCTGGCTGCTGATTTGCACTCTGTCTGAGTGATTTGTCTTGTCTAATGAGAGGGGTGTAATGTGGTTGGCTTGAACTCACCTCTCTTTTGAAGCTGTCTCCCTCCACTGATTACAGGAGGAAGCCAAATTATTGCCTTGAACAATGCATCTTACTTGTAGCAAGGGGGTGAATTCTATTCAGTTCATTTATGCAAAAGGATCTGAGAGTTTTAGAAAGCAAGCCATTTCTTTGATTCCTTTGAGAAAGATGTGGTGTTATTAGAAAAATGATATCTTCCTTCTGCAAAGGGATATGGTTATAAAAGAAACAGGTAAGTATTTTCTAATTGTTGAGAATTTATTTATATAGCTCTTTCAAAAATGAGACAAAGTAAGTCTAATACATTCCAAATGCAAACATCACAGACATCCTGAAGGGGGTGGTTTCCATCTAGAAAAAAAATAATTCTCTTCTTGCTACAATAAAGTTGCTGAAATGGGTTATATTTCAAAAAGCACACATGCAAACTTAGAAAATCTGTCAGTATCATCGATAAGATGCCAAGCACACAATGGTTTCCTCTTTCTCTCTTTCTCCCAAACACCTGAAAACACACACACAGAGCAACCGCATTGCTGCCTCCACCTTTAGTAAACTAATTTTTCCTAGACCCAGTCTTAGCACTCAGCCGCAGTGCCCTAGCAAGGATCACACAAGGTACCTGCTCATGTTGTTTTCTCACAAAACGCTTTGTCCTGGTTTCAGCCAGGACGGAGCTAGTTTTGTTTTCATCAGCTCCTGTGTTTTGGATTTAGTATGTGAAGAATGCTGCTGTTGTTCATTGCTGCTGAGTGATCAAGAACATTTTGCAGCTTCCCAAGCTTGGCTGATGTGCAGGTGCAAA
>KL267379.1:0-35696 GCA_000699545.1 Podiceps cristatus
TCTATGATTCTATGATTCTATGATTCTTAGTTCCTTCTAAAATAGCTGTTTTAAAATGTATGTCATAGAAAATCTAGATACCTTGATGCTTCTCTGATATGCCTATGACTTCAAATATGCTCTCAGTGAAGTTGGTGTTTCTGATTAATCTCAGTGGATGAAAGGACAATATTGTTTGTTTACAGGTATTATATTTTTTTTTTTTTTTTTTTTTTTTTTTTTTCCCCTGTAGACTTGTAATTCTCTACAATGTCATGAAATGGAAGACCAGGTGATATTTCACTGCTGGCTTCCTTCCTTGACAAAATGTGGGCTTTTTGGTTTTGGTTTTGTTTTTTTAAATACAGCTTTTTAAAATGAAGACTTTTTATTTTTTTATCACTTTGCATTAAATAGCAATAAGTATTGTGTGTACTTTCCAAGCACATTAAAGGACATAGTGCATTTGGAATTTTGTCTTTTTCTTCCTCAACATTCTGAAAATTGTTGCTTTTCATAGAAGAAAAGTTCTGTGTTTGAAGAGAGCCTCCAAATCAGATGTGATGACCCTGAGAAGTACAAGCAGCATCATCAAGGAAGATGTGAAAACCTTGATTTCCATTTGAAGAGGTTTCAGTTTATAACCTTTCAGTTTGAGCTGCCTTTTTTGTTTGATTCCATTTTTTTACAGTAACCATAAAGTACTGGATAGTGTATACCCAGCTGGAGTTATGGAGGTTTAGCCTAATCTAGGCAGCCATTATCACAGCCTACAAAAGCAAAATGAAATAGTGAAAGATGGCCTGTGACAGTGCTTATCACCACAGGCAGTAAAAGTTTTTGGTCTGGACTGTGATGGTAAGCTCTGTGAGAGTGCTTTTTGGACCAGTAAGGGATCTGGTTGCCAGAACTAAGACTTAGGCCATCATTTAGCTGCTGCTTCGATGCTCTTGATACTTCTGTTATTCAGACTTGTTTTGCAAGATAGCAGTACACCTTGCTGTGTTTTGCTAGAGTTGACTGGCTACAATTTAAATAAACACCTGGACCATAACCACAAGAGAACAAGGCTCCCTCCGGACCTTGGCAATCACAAGCGTTAGAATGGAGATTTTTGGCGTGTGTAGTGTCTGACAGAAGTTGCCATGACTGTGAGCTGCAAATATCTTCAGAGTTATGTAGCTGTTGGGTAGGGGAAGGAAGAGCTCAGAAATGCAACTACAACCTTAGAAACCTGAGCTCTGCCTAAATCCTGCACTGGATGACGATAGGACTGTTTGGATCTGTGACATGATCCTTAGAAATCAGGAATCTCTTCTCCCATTATTGCCTGTGCTCTCAAGAAATGTTTATGATGCCTCTTGTGATAGCAACAGCTCTTGCAAATGAGAATCAGTTTCAGTGACGCTAATTGTATTGGAGCCACCATTTCCCCACATGAAACATGAAGAACATTTGTTACTGGGAAACAATCCATTGCATTTTTCTATCTTACATGTGTTGTGTTCTGAACGGAAGTCTGAACGCAATGAAGTGCCATTAATTTGTGTTTTAGAAACCTTTACCTCTATTTTGAAAATAGTTTTCCAAGCCTTATTTGCTAAGAGCAAGTCAGAGGAAGACAAAGTTAAAGTTATTCTTCATTTTAGCAGAACCCGTTGCTCTCCACTGGTCAGCCAGCACAGGAAATCAGCATGCTGAGAAAATACCTGCATGTCATGAAAAACCACAATGTGTTTCAAATTGCTTTAGAGACACTAAGCAAGTTACTTTGGTTTCAGAAAAAAAAAACTGACCCAGCTTCCCTTTTCCTTTAGCCAGTGTCCTGTTCACATCTTAGGCAACAAGAATCACTCTGCTGGAAAAAATAGTTACATGAGCAGTTTGGACAAAACACAGTTTTAATTCAGGCTTGAGTGAGTCAGCGGAGGAGCAGAATTTAATGCTTGCTTCTGAAATTTTCTGAGATGTGATAGCAAGTACTAGTGTTTCACCAGTGAAGCTTCCCAACACCTTAGTCAGCATATCCTGCTATATTTCTTTCCAGGGATTTTGAAGAATTCAAGGGAGAGTGAGCAGATTTCTGTGCACACCAGACCAAAAAATCTTCCAGTGTTGCTGAATCTGGGTTTTCCATAAGAAAAAGCCATTATTCCAGTAAATTTTAATCTAGGTCTATTGCTGTCTCACTGTTAGCAGCAAGTGAACACTGGCAACTCAAAGAAAAAGCTTGCCTTCTAAACTCAGAAATGCTACAGCAACTATGATGGATCTAGTGGCAGATCTCCTGCAAGGAGATCATCCTGGCTACCTATGAATTTTAGACAATGTTTTTATATTACACTCTATGATCTCTCCCTGGTGAAGTTTAGACCAGATATATACCCCAATACCATATGAAATTTCATGTGAATTTTATGTGAAATGTGTAACAAAGCATGAATGTCTTTACAGAAATTGTACGAAAAAAGAAACTTTAGGGAATTCTATCTGAAAACAAATGACACTAAGAAATAAATGAAAGGCTTAACAAAATGTCTTCAGAAGTTGCAATGCTGATTTTGCTTTGTTTTTAATGGAAAACCTTAAAGAAAATGGTGATTTCAAAAATAATTTCAAGCCAGATTCTCATTCCTAGTAAAGTGTAACCCTGAAAATCTCTCTTACTCCTACAGCATCCGAGAAAGGGACAGCAATGGTTCCTATGCCTTGTGTTTGCTGAATGATGGAAAAGTACTACATTACCGTATTGACAGAGATAAGACAGGAAAGCTCTCCATACCGGATGGAAAAAGATTTGACACCCTCTGGCAGGTCTGTTTAGTTTGAATCATTTGGATATCTGTCATCATGTTTCCATATAACTGACTAAGGCAGTTTGTTTTACTTTGCTGTGAGACAACAGTCTTTAGCGAAACAGCAACATGTTTTGTCAAGTTATTTGTCGTATGTGGTTTCTATACATGAAGAAAATATAAGTTAATGTAGAAAGCTATGTAAGTATAGAGAGTTTAATCATTTTTAAATGTGGTGTTGCAGCTCGGCCGAGTTCAAAATTGCTGTAATTGTTATTCAGTTAGCTGAACATTCTCTAGAATGGAAGACCATTTGCATTTGCGATTTACCATATTCAATAATAGGTATGCTAGGTATAGTCTTTTGCTAATGTCCCTTATGGCAGCAATAAAGAGAATTCTAGGAGGCACAAAGTGAGTGGTTTAGGATGCTGTACACATACTGCATTCCTTAGCTTTGAAATTCTCTACCTTCAAGGCTGAAAAAACATAGTTTGCTGAGGGTTACTACCAGAATATGGCTGAACCCTCATAAAGATTAAGCAATTTAGGAATGCATAGTTGACTATGCCATAGTTGATAGTAAAACTGAATGCTGGAGAAATGACTGCATAAATTGAAAATGCTAAGGGAATTGAAACCCCTGTAGAAATCTCTTACTTAAAATTTGTCCTCTTGCCTAAAATTCTATTAAAACAAGTAAAGTGAGTCACAAATCTAAAATATGAGTCTTGCATATATTAATTCTTGGCCTTTCCTGTAAATGTCCTGCATATTTCTTTCCTGGAGTCACTGAAAATTTAAAAGCAGCTGTGCTTAAATTACAAGTCTTTTGAATATGTCCGCAACTCTTTCACTTGCAGACACCTTCCTTTATACCCAAATGCACCAAAGACAAAATAGCAGAAACAAACCTGTAATAAAATTGCATGGAGAGGACAATTCCTGCAGTGTATTTATACCCATCTTGGAAAAATAGATAGATAGATAGATAGATAGCAAGCAGGAACTCGGATATATAAGAAGTGATTTGCTCAGAGTTACAAAGCTGCTTGGTAGCAGAACCAGTCATGAAATGCTGAGTCTTACAAATCCAGTTCCTGGATCAGGTTCCAGATTCATTCACAAGGTTACTTCAGAAACATGCACCCCTGCTAAAGAGAAGTAAAGATGAGGTAAGAATATGTGAAGTAAAGATCTGCTGTATGCCAGGTTCATTTGCTGTAATATATACCAATTATAGTACATATGCAAACAATTTTAAAGAGACAATAAATTTAATTATACCCCCCCTTACCTTTTCATATCTCTTTCTCTCCTTTTTTTTCCCCCTCTCATTCTGGTAGTTAGTTGAGCATTATTCATACAAACCAGATGGATTATTAAGGGTTCTTACCATTCCATGTCCACAACTTGGCTCAGAAAATGGTGAGTTATTCTTATTATTTTGATATGTATGAATAGTCATGCTAATGATGATAAAAATATGTGCATTTTTTCCACTTGCCATGTAGGTGGGTGTGGATTACAGTAAATAAATTTGGATGAAAAAAAAATTAAACTAAATTTCCAACTTTTCAACTGAGTTAAGGACTGCCAGACCATGTAGGATGGAGGCACATCTTGTAGTTAAGGGAGGCTACCAATTCCAGTTATTGCTGGCTCTAAATTAATGTCAGATCCAAAATATGCTTTGCTGCTCAAAGTGGCAGTGTGTAACTTGGCCCCCCAACACTAACAAGGTGGTTGTCCCAGCAGCCCTCCATCAGCCCTTATTGCAAGCCGGGGCCAGCACATCAGCAGCCCTGTTACAGGCATTCAGGTTGGGTGTGGTGAGAGGTGCACCCAAAATGTGAGTTGCTGGTAGATGAGGTGTTACTTCACGTGTTGGGGAGAGCAGGGCAGAACAAGGGATTGACTGCACCTCATGCTGAAAATGGGGGTCAGAGAGGCGTAACTTGGGGGAATGGTGGGGAATGTCCTGAGGGCCAGTATGCTCTTTGGCTTGTTTCTTCTTTAACAACATGTTAAATACCAGAGGGACTTTGTCCCCCCTCTTGCCTTGACTGCCAGGGGTAAGAAGATGCTTCTGCCTGATCCTTGTATAGCTTATGCTATTCCAGAAGTGTTGTTCTCTCTCTAAGGCTTTCTTCTGTCATTCTGACTGGATACCAGTGCCATGGTGAGAGGATATGCCCATACTTTCTCCATTCCTTTGAATCATTTAGGCACTGCACTGTCTCTGTGGCAGCAAGTACCAGAGTCTGCTGCACATGAGAGACAAAAGCAAGGAAGATGGGTCAGGAGAAACATGGAACGTGACTTAAAAACTAGAAAGTTGGTCCCCTATGTAAAATTTTCTCACCTTGTTCAGTATCCTTCTACATTTGGTTCTTTTACAGATAATGTTGTTTTTAACACACGCCCTCCTCTTCCTGGAACCCCTTCTAAGGTAAGAGTAGGTGGTGATATAGCAGAAGCATTCCTTTGAGAAGATTTGCAGTCACATACTGCTCTAGGATTCATAATGTGTGGATATGATTGCAGCAGTGAATTTGTTTTTCTAGGGATATAAGCAGTAAGTTGAAAAGAATAAGCTTAACAGATTCTAGCATGGTTATCGCTTTCATCAGTGTTTTGCATGAGCTGTTCATAATTTAATTTTCTGAACTTCTTTTGTACATGTAGTGTATGTGAAAATCAGTATTTTTCATATGCAAAATGCCTCATTGATGGTCATGTTCTATAATGACTGTATCAACACTAGGAGGAGAGATACTGCCTTGTTTACATTGTCCATTGTGAGAATCTGCTGAGTGAAGCAGAAATGGAGGTTCAATTTATTTTCATATTTCATGTGTGCAATTAACATCAGACTTTGCAAAAGGGTTTGTTTCCTTGTGCAGTGAAATTAGGAGTACTTTTGTCAACTCCATGAAGAGTGAACAAGCCCATCTGTGATTATAATTGCCTGAGTTCTTAGAGTCCATTGACTAGAGGAGCCACCTGAGATGTGACACATAACACCATCTCATTCAGCTGTAGTTGATCTCATCTGAAATATGGAGTTTAATTTAGTTGTTTCACCGCTCCCTGGAGAGCCTGTTCATCTAGGTCATTATCTTGATGCAATCCCACATTATAAAAAAAAATACTTTTGTTCAGATAGGCAGTTACATTTATTTCAGTACTGCTGAGTCCCTGTGGGTCCGTGAAGAACCATTGTCATACCGCCACTTTCTGGTGCCCTTTTAAGTCACTGGAAATGACGCAACCAAAACTGGTGCGATGTTTTTGTGTGGTTTTTTTTGGGTTTTTTTTTCAATGTTGTCCTGAGGTTTGGATCTATGTCATTTACAAGGATGACTGTGAAGGTCAAGTGTATGAGACCACATGTATATCTTCTGGTATACATGCAGTTATAGCATTGGAGCAAGTACGTTCAATGTGGGAATACTACATAGGTTTTAGATTATTCATAGAAAATATTGCTGTTTAAGTGTAAATGAAAGCAAATTCAAGAAATCTTATTTTAGGTATTTAACTTATTGAAGAAGTAGAAACAAAACCCAAAAGTTATATCTGACTAAGGTGACTGATGTTTAGGACTGTGCAATGAAAGTAAATCCAACGTCCTCTCGTTTCATCAGTGCATTGCGGTAATACCACCCCAGTTGTTCATGATGCTTTACAGGTGAAACAGTCATGCTAATAGGGTATGATTAATCATGCCATACAGTAATGAGCTCAAATGAAAAGCCAGTCATTCAGCAAATCACAGAGGCTTCCTTTTGAAGAATTTTAAAGCGAGAGAGAGACACATACCCATCCACATGTCACTTCAGCCTAAAAGTGGTGGGATGACTTTCCATCAATATGTGCTTATGTTTTTCCACTCAGAAAGGGTGATAAGTCAAGACTATATGCCTTGCTTTTAGGTAGCCATAGTTAGGTGAGATTAATTCCACCCATGACCACGTGCTTCTCTGGCAAATAGCTGACTTAGATACACTTAGTCACTTGCACATTTTACTTTCAACCATTAATGTTTTCAGGATTGACCAGTAGTAGTTACATTTAAGACTCATCATGATGGATAGAAGGAGAAGCACCAAAGATATAAGTGAGATGTGTTGCGTGCATATGTTTGACATTCTGAACTTCTTAAACTGAAAACTGAATTTCGTATTTTCTTTAAGAGTTTTATAACACAAACCTGCTAAGTTACTTTCCTGTAGTATAAACATAAAAATAGAAAGTGGAAAATTTAAAATTAATATTACTGTTTGTGGAGCTCAAAGACCTGAGTTAATATTGCTGAGTTCTCATACATTATTACCTTTGTGCAAAACTCACTAAAGATCACTCAAGACCACTCAAGAAGCTTTTTTTATATGCAGAGCCTGAAATACAATGAATTCAGATTCTAAAAACAACAATGCATCCTGAAAAGAACAAATACAATCACAAAGCCTTACATGGAGAATGTGCAGTCTATCTTCACATTATTTACACCATCTTAATTAAGATTTAAGAGTTTCTGACATTGCTGAAGTAATGCATCTTTTTATTTGACAAAATAGATTGACAAAATATGTGAATTGGGATTGTGAATGTTTGAATTGGAGCTCAAAATGATTGTGGTGAACTGGGGAAATGTCCTGGGAAAAAAAGGGTGAAGTTCAGTAGAAACCAGTGCAAGATACCGCACTTCTAATAGTCAGCTGTAGAACACAGGATGGGGAGCAGTAACAATTTTTCAGAGGATGTGATGCCTGTAATGGATCAGAACAGAAACAAGGACCAGCCACCATCATGCTGGTAGAAGAAAGGGAAACATCAAAAGTGTTTCCAGTTTGTTCAACACTGGTAAGGCCTCAGCCGCAATACTCTCACGAGTATTTGGCACTGCACTGAAGAATTTTGTCCAACAGGAGATAATCCAGAGCAAGGCAACAGGAATGATCAGGACTTGTGAGGAAAGATTGATTAGAATAAAGAAGCAAAAGAGGTAGAGAGTAGAGAGACAGAACATGATCAAGAGCAGAAGAAAGGAGGAGAATGGCCTGTTCTGAGGGACAATCTAATACGGGTGTTCCCAGGCCATTTTTTCAATATTTTTTTTTTTTTTTTTCATATATATATCAGTGCCTGACATACACTGGTGAGATTCCAAAGCCTTAGTGGAGAGCATGCCCAAATCGGAAGTTGCTTTGAAGCTACGAGGCTGTATGACCACTGTGGAAAGATCTGCTGTATGATATGCAAGGCAGAGTGCCCAACTAATTTAACTGCATACTGTTGGTGTGTAAGGGCTTGGAGTAAAATTTACATCAGGGAAGGGATTTGTGTAGTGTTTGCTAATGCTCTAAGAACAAATTTAGAGTAACAAAATGTTACTATTTCTTGTCCCTTTTTCTGTAATCTGGACATCTCCTTTTTAGTGATATTAATAGGCTTTCTCTGCAAAAGGAAGGACTTTCTGCTGAAAGTCTGTATTGGAGACCATTTCTCTATGCAGAATGTGGAGGCTTACTCCTTCTTACTTCTCTCAGCATGTGTATGGACTGGGACTTTTCTTGCCTTTCACCAGAGGCTTCGTAACTAGATTTAAGGTGATTTTGTTCCCCTTTGACTTTGTAAATTACTTTTTTCTTCCTGCACATCATCCCAATATATATTTGAACTTGCAGAGGAGCTTTTGATATGAGCATAAAATCAGTCACTGACATTGCAGTGAAGCTGCCAACTTCTGGCCATATCTCAAGCTGTCCACTTAACCCTCTTCAGCATTTTATTTGTTTAGGCACATCTTATCAGGTAGTAATAACAGTCCTAAACTCCATAAGTACAGCCTAACTTTAAACTAGTACTATTGCTGTCCCTGATTAAGTATTCCTCTTAGCATATATTTGTATGTTTAATACAAACATTTGAGGTAACCACTATTACCATCAAGGCAGTACAGGTGGCTGCTTCGTCAAGTGCTGGGAGCTACTCTTGTCGGAAGTCTATAATGAACTATGCTCAACATGTGCAAAAGAGCACTTAACCTCCTAGAGCATTTATCTATTGCACGACTATACGTAAGAATTGCTTCAAATTTAATTTATTCCCAATATGGAAAGAGAATTTTTTGAGGTAAAATAAAATAGCATATTCAGTAAGTTTTTTCTGTAACTGAATTTTTATGTTTTTTCAGTAACTGAATTTTTATGTATCACAGCTATGAAAACTGTCAAGCATCAAAAAAGTGTCTGTTCTTCCAGCAGGAGTAGGGACTGCACAACTATCCTTGGTGTTTTGAAAAAAAAAAAATACCTTTTTTAATGTGAAATCAAACTTAAAAAAAAAAAAAAGAGATAGGAAAAATACCAATCTATCCATTAGAAAAAGCTATCTTAGGGAAAAAAAAAAAAACAACAAAAACAAACCAAAAATCAAAACCCAAACCAAAACAAAAAAGCCCCAAGTCGAAAGTTCAGAACATCTAACTGTAAGTCAGTTCAAAGGATATTCAAAGTGGCTGAGAATATGGCTTAGATTATTATTTCTACCTCAGCATCAGCCTAAATGCTTGGCCAATAAGTACTGCATTGCAGTTTTAATTGGGCAGGTCTGATCTCTCAGTGACCCCTAGAAATGCTTAGTAGTCACATTTGATTAAATGAATGTATTATTGTAAAGCATACATTTCTTTGAAAAGTATCTTTATACAGAACATAAGTGCCCATTTAATTTAAAGCCTGTTCATTTCTGTTTGGAATTATTATCAGTTTCTGTGCTTTTTGCTTCAATAACCACATTTTTTCTTTTAAGACCAAGGTGTGCTTCAAATCTTGCTTGATACCTTAGTCATACTTCAAGACACTAAAGTTATCATCTGATTAACATCGTTAAATATGTTGGGGAGTGGCTATAATTCAATAACAGAGGCAGGAGAAACATACTGTGTAAAAGGTCTGGGAAAAGGGCAATGTGCTTGAATTTAAACTGCCTTAAGGTTTATCTACAGATTCAAGATGGTTTGAGAGTAATATAGCTGAAAGATAATTTAGTTCTAAGATGTCCTGTGCATTTATTTGGTGCATCATATGTGTACTTGCAGGCACACACAAGAGAAAGTTTGGAAGTGTTTTGTTCTTGTATACTACATCTGTTTTGTAAAATATCTTTAGCTATTTTCCTGACACGTTTACTGTTCCTCTTTGACATTATGGTTTCTAGAGTTGGGCAGGAGGTGGAATTATCTCAAGACTCAAATCGTACACCTTTCCAAAGGCTGGCAGCAAAAAGGTGCCTCATATAGTCTTTTTAGGTTTTTGACTAAGTTAAAAGAACTTGCACTTGACTAATTTCACTCCTTTTTTCCCCCCTCTTTTGGCTTGCTGTTACTAAATGTATGTCTTGGCTACTAGCAGTCAGTTTGTGAAGATTTTGTAAGCTTTCTGCTTCTTTCCTAATCATCTGCATAATTATGGCCTTGATTTTAGAACTAAAGCAATGGTTTTAAAGAAATTTTAAAAACTGAGTGACTATTTTTAAGTAATTTCTCACATACCAAAATATTTGTGCAGATCTCAACATGCCTACAAATAAAATGTAAGTGATAAAATATTTCTCAAAAAAAGTCATTTATAAAAGAACAAAAATGATATTTCTACTCTGAACTATCATTCCTAATCAGAAAATTGGCTTGCTTACACAGTACTATTACTGGGCACATTTAGGGAACAATTTGTTAATAACAACTACAAAATATATTCTTACAGAACCTTTGTGCACAAATCTTGTTATGCATTGACATTAATGACATTTGGACAAGTGCAAGATGTCACATGACCAAGCAGAATGGGAAAGGTGGTAGGATGTCAGGGAGTTAAGGAGAACTCAGCCCTGTACTAATGAATGATGCTGTTGCATGGCCAGAAAATTATGCTGTCCAGAAATTGATGTAGTTGCGAAACATGTAGTTATGAGCTTTGTTTGCATGCTGAGAATAACATGTGTGTCCCTGTTCCACCCACAGGTCTCTCTTTTGGTTTATTTATTTATTTATTTCCAGTTGCTGTTCCACAAAAATGAGCAGGCATAAAAAGCCCTAGAGGTATGCCGCTGTTCAGAGTGAAAAAACTATGTTTGACATAGACTGTATTTGATAACCCTGATAAATTACAATTATCCTTCTTTTTGTTACTTCAGTTCACTTTTATACTGGATTAGCAATAGCAGTTGTCATCTGTATGCCCTTAAAGGATACATATCTTGTTTTGAATGTGCTGTCATCTTGTACAAATACGTATACAGTGTCAGGACATGTTCCAAATGCATCTACAAAAAATTGCCATACCATCACACATTAGATAAGAGAAGTATTTTGGTTTCGTTCAGAAAAGTGACTGTGTGGTCTGAATACTTTAGACATGGCTTTGGTCACTGCTGTCTCTTCCCCTGGTAAAACCTGCGCTTGTCGCTGTCTGCTTTCTGCAGTCACATACCTATTTCCTGCCTTCTGGGGAACATATGCAGAGTACACACTGAAGCATATTGGCAGAGAAGGACCAATCATTTAAGAAAATTTCAGAAATCTGATTTGATCACCATTTACATGTATTTAACCCCGAATACTCAAACCCACAACTTTCATCCTACTGCAAAATTTTAGATTATAAACAAAAGTCCCTCTCTGAACATTTCCAAGATTTACCATCCATTAACTCCAACACGCAGAGTTTACTTTAGACCTGGTTAATTAGGTAGTAACTTCCCTTATGTTAATTAGGTAGTAACTTCTCTTATGTCAAAAATGGAAAATTTACACTGTTATATTTATTCAGGCTTGGAAATTATGAGGGTTTTTTTTAAATTTCACTAACTGGTTAATAATACTTAGTTTAAGCACTCAGATAAAAATTTTTCAAGCTGTTTTACTCACTAATGTAAAATTGGCAATTTAATGACAATTTAAATGAACTTGTGCCACCTAGTGGTGACTAAGATATCTTAGCCAAAGCTTTGAGGATTTGGCTAATAAAGCCGATGCAAGCTCAGAGATGACCTTACAGCAGCCTGACAGTGCCTGAAGGGGCCCACAGGAAGGATGGAGGGGGCTTTTTACAAGGGCGTTTAGTGAAAGGACAAGGGGGCATGGTTTTAAAGGACAAGAGGGAATGGTTTTGAACTAAAGGAGGGCACATCTAGATTAGATATTAGGAAGAAATTCTTCACCCTGAGGGTGGTGAGGCACTGGCACAGGCTGCCCAGAGAAGCTGTGGATGCCCCATCCCTGGAAGTGAGGGAGGCCAGGTTGGACGGGACTCTGAGCAGCCTGGTCTAGTGGGAGGTGTCCCTGCCCATGGCAGGGGAGTTAGAGCTAGATGATCTTCAAGGTCCCTTCCAACCCTAACCATTCTATGATTCTATGATGAGGTCTTTGTCATGCAGTATTTTGCAATTCAGTTTGATTAGCAAAGTCAGACGACTTTATAGTCCTACATATACTTTTGCCTTTTTACAAATAAGAATTACTAGCCTGACAAGAAACTGTGCTTGCTGTACTGATTGCCTTCATAAGTATATTCTTTACTATAAAATGATAACCTTTACTATAAAAACCAGACTGACTTATTTCACTTATATTTTAAAGCAAACAGTAAGTAGGCCTTTTCTCATTGTATGAACTAAATGCTACCAAACCTGCTAAGGGCTTATCCTACTAAGGCCTTATCCATGCATAGAAAGTGGTGTGTCTTTTACTAGAAAGATATCTTTAAGTTAATGCAAACTCTCTGCCTCCTGATTTCCTCTCATTGTGGATGTGGCTATATTACCTTAAAAGTGGCAAGCTAGTATAGCCAGTCCCTAATGAAGGGAAGAATGGCACATTTAGATTAGCTTAACAATGTGTACATGAGAAATTTAACCAATGAAAATTAAACTCTAGCAGAAGAAAAAAAAAATACATTCATGTGAAAACAGGACAGGCTCACAAACAGCTTTCTGGTATAAGAGCATAAAGTGGCAGCCTGCCCCATAGTTTACAAGTGTGTGTTTACCACAAGGTGTCACACAGTATGTGTCATTTTTAACAGGCTCCTCTGGTGGTCTCTTTTACTGTATTCTGTTTTACCAGATGAGCAAATCCATGGTCATTTTGCCCATTCTATTCTTCTTGTAAGTATAGAAGGAGTAATCTCCTATCCTATACCTTGGTTGTATTAAGACAATAATTGTCAGAAAAAGATCTGCGGAATTAAACTTGTTGTTTTTAAAGTGTAGGGCAGAAAGGACTCCAGATTTAAACAACAGTTAAATAAAAAAGAAATTTCATTGTATTATTTCACAGGCCACTGTACATGCAATAATAAATACCTCCTGCACCATTTCTAGTCAGCCTTGCTTAACTTCAAGAGAAAAATCCCAACCTTCCTGCTAGAAATTCCTATTCAAAGGCATGCAGGGTGCTACATGCTATGAATACAAAACTGGCAGAACTGAAGAAAAATGTCTGAGGTCTTCTGAGTGCTGCACAATATTCCCAAGTTACTAATATGAGCTGAAAAGGTGCCTGTGAAACATCAAACTGAAGTTCAGCCAGAAATATTAATGAAAAAGCCATTGTTAAGCTGTTTAATCAAACTGCCACAATGGGAAATATCATTCTACACATACATATATATTGGTTAAGTAGGCTAACACTAACAATACATAAGACATCATCACTCATCTTAAACATGAGCAGGTCTCTGAGGAAAAGAACCTGTTTTGTTAGATTTGGTGTCACTATGTCATTTACAAATCACAGCTGCAGAGTTTTATTCACAAGTACAGGAGTGGTACACTTTTTTTTTTTTTTTTTTTTTTTTTTAATGCAGTGTCTGAATAAGAGCAGAAATGTTACTTTGTGTCCCATCTGAGGAGTCAGATATGTCTTGGCCTGAGCTATATTTTTACCAGTTGTTCTGCACTGCTGAATGGATTCTTGAGAAGTGTGAATTTGGTGTACATGAATTCTGTTTGTCCAGTCCAAAGTATGCTGGTTCAAACACTGAGACCTAGGATCAGGGATATTTAACTACCTCTCTAGTCTGCAACTAACACTAATCACACAAGACCTTATGCCCTCCAAGTTGTTTGGGTTTTTTTAAAAAAAATTTGTCGGGTTATGCAGTACTGGATGAATACTTCTTAAGTGTTTCTACCCTGTTGTCCCTGTTGCAGTGGAATTGGTAGTGTGCATCTTTATGATTCAGTCTGCAGGGTTACACTGCCATCAGGAAAGCATCACTTCTTCAAACAGTAAGTTCAAGTCCATTTGAAATCTTGAGCTTAACATTTTAAAAGGCCTTTCCCAAAATGCTTGTGTCTCATTACTCATCAGCGTGGGTTATAATGAGGAAATGTGGCACACAATCTTTTTGCTCATGTAAAAGTGAGGAAGAGCTGCTGAAGCTGTGCCCTTCTGTGGGCTGCATTTATATTCCTCATTCTGTAAGAGCAGCTACATAAACTCTATCCAGAACTTGACTGTTTGTGGAAAGAAAGAAAATGGAGCTGCCATGCTTCATTGATTAGCTTAAAGCTACAGCTACAGACATGTGAGTTTACCTAATTGTGGCTACACAATAGGCTACAGTGAAGGTTTCGGTGTCTTAAGTGAGGGCTGTGCTGTGGGACATTTCAAGGCTTGGGTTCAGACATTCTCATCACACTTTTTGGTGCACAGCGGAGGTACAACCTGCAGTGAACAGAGGACAATTGATAGTCCTATCAAAGCTTTCAAAAATCAAAGGAGTCCCAGAGCAATACAGACTTTTGTAGACGTCATTTTCTGAACACTTTGCATTTCTATCAGAAAGGTTATTTTAAAAGTATAGTGTGCAAAGGTATCCTTTGAAACTATGATTCTATCATTTCTAAGTATTTCAGAACTCTCCTTCCAGTATCCTGGAATCTGCAACTGAAGACTCAGCATCTCAGTCCCTTTCTTAGGTAGTCACCGTATTTTTATCCTTTTTTTCTTACTGTACTTTTGGACCCATTGGCCGAGAAGTGTTAACCAGAGGCTTCCATTAAATCCATGTGCAATGTGGCAATTTGCACCTGCTTCCTTTGTACTTTTATCTGTCTAGCAACAGGTATTAATGTCAGTCCATATTGCTTTGTATTCACTCTGTTAATTGATTCCAATTACCTTTTGGAATGTAAAATGATATCCCTTTTAAAGTATAAATATAGTTAATGTAGGAATCAGGAATACATCCAGGAAGTTATCCTGTGGAACTATAATCATTCTTAGTAGTAATACTGAATATTAGTCATAGTAACTATCAATAAGATAAAAACCCCTAAGTATTTTTGGTGTGTTCTGAAGCAATACAGGGTATATAAAATACATAAACTAAAATCACTCTCATCTCAGTAAGTATAATGCCATCTGATTTGTTTCTACTTTGCAAAAAATAATATTTTTGACTGAAATAAGGATTTTCCTATATATCCTGATGTAACGATCCTAAGTGTGAAACTGTGGGCCATCATTTGAGACATTTAGAATTGTGTTCCAATCTTAGTGGGATTTTTTTGACTTACTGACTGTGTGTGAAATAGAGTAATACAGGTCTTGGAAATACAGCTCTGAACTTGCAGACCTGGCAAGGTACACCAGGCTAGAAAAACAAAACTAGAGCTGAGCATCTTGTTTTATACCATTTATTTGCCTCCTTGTTCTTGAGATTGGCAGATCAGTTTGGTCCCTGACCTATCTCAGAACTGTCTCAGTGCTCTTGTGCCTTGCACTGACAGCAAATAGCCCTCCCTGATGCCACCACGCTCATCCCACTAGGCCAGAATCTTGCCAAGTGTTCACCTCCTACTCAGGATTTGCTGTAAAATATATATAATGAAACTTTTTCTGGTTCATACAACTGGGCAGATCACTCCATTACAATTTAAAGGTCCGTACCACCCAGGTCAGATGTTTTCCTTCTAAAAAGCAGTTTCCAAGTGATAAAACTTCTATTTCACCCAATAATTCACTCCTGGACATTTCTGAAGCTCTGTTTCTCTTTACTTGAAAACCACAACTGTTTCAGGTAGGAACATATGCCATTGAAAGCTTCAGTTATTTTTTTTTTTTAAAAAAAAAAAAAGAATTGTATACACAAATTTTGCAAAATAACCTATCCAGTGTTTTGCAAGTACACTATACATAGAATCATATCATAGAATCATGTTATAGTTTGGGTTGGAAAGGATGTTAAAGATCATATAGTGCCAACCCCCCTACCAGGGACACCTCCCACTAGACCACGTTGCTCAGGGCCCTGCCCAACCTGGCCTTGAACACTTCCAGGGATGGGGCATCCACAGCTTCTCCAGGCAACCCGTTCCAGTGCCTCACCACTCTGAGAGTGAAGAATTTATTCCTTATATCTAAGTTAAATCTACCCTGTTACAGTTTAAAGGCATTATCCCTTGTCCTATCACTACATATCCTTGTAAAAACTCTTTCTCCAGCTTTCTTGTAGGCACCCTTGAGGTACTGTCAGGCTGCTAGCAGGTCTCCCCAGAACCTTCTCTTCTCCCCCAACTACCCAACAAGCCCAACTCTCTCAGCCTCCCCTCTCAGCAGAGGTGCTCCAGCCCTCTGATCATTATTTTTGTGGCCTCCTCTGGCCCCGCTCCAACAGCTCCGTGTCTCTCCTGTGCTGAGGCCCCAGAGCAGACACAGCACTGCAGGTGGGGTCTCACCAGAGCAGAGCAGAGGGGCAGAATCCCCTTCCTCAACCTGCTGGCCACGCTGCTCTTGATGCAGCCCAGGATAGGGCTGGCTTTGTTTCCTATTCGAGCTGTGCAAACTCATGTTGATGTTTGAATTTCTGGGTTTAAAACAGTCTCTTAGGAGGGTGAGGTCACTTATGAGTAGAGTAAAATTTCTACATTGAGAAAGAAAAGGTTTTAAACTGCACAAATAAGTTTTGTAAATCCCTCTTCTTGACACTTCACAGATGGAAGAGAGCAGATTATACGTTTCTCTCATCTATACTTTATTGTGCCAGACTCATTCTTCAGCCAAGGAGCTCCAGAACGCACCATATTCCTTCTGGGGTGGTTTCTGTGCTCCATAGTATTTCTCTGACAAAGACTATAGGCAGAGGGATTGTATTTGAACCAGATGTTCAAGTACGGTAAGAACTGGGTCATTCTCTCCCTCCTCAGAGCAGACAGACTGTCCTAGTATCTGGTCCATGATGTTTGTCCATGATGTTACACAAGCCTATTAAAATAATTACTTTTTTAGCCCAGTTTCTTCCAAGTGGAGTCACTCTATAACATCCACAAGAGAAACAGGCTAGTATTTTTTATTTTTGTTTGTGCTAGGAATTTCTCTGTGGCCTAGATATGGAGAGAGATAACTTGGAGAGGGAGGAAGGACAGATTAAAGAGAAATCTTTATGACTACTTGTGTTACAAGGCAGATTAGAAAAGAGCATGTAAATTTGGTATCTGCAAAATAAGATTTGTGCATGACCCATTCCAGTTAATTCTCTCAGATCAAATGCTCTGAAATATTTACAATAACTTTTTATGCTTTAGCAGTGTTTTTCATTTGGCCTGCATATTTACTCAAGCAATAACCTCCAGAATGAAGTAAACTTTGTTCAATTCCTTTCTTACTTTCTGATTCTCACCTATGTGTCTCTTGCAATCATTATGCCATCCAATGGGGAATAAAAAATGCTTTTAACTTACCTCTTCTTTGCTAAACATAAAAACTCTTATTTGTGTGCTACAGCTTCAGCCATCTATTGGCCACTCACCTGATGAAGCACCTTTTAATCCTTACGTGCTGCAAAGGAAGAGAGGTCTTACAGGAGCAGAAAAAGGTAGGCAGAGTAACTTATGTCATTGACATAATTTCCTTCTTTATGCCAGAGATATCAACCCATATTTCTTTTGTCTTGCATATATTTCACACCATGTTGTGTACTGGTATAGCCTCTATCATAGCTCAAGCCTGGGAGCTGAAACTGCCAAATGTGACCATCCGTAATTTAGCAGAAATCCTTTTTTCCATGTTGAAGTGGAAGATTTTTACTTCCTTGACTACAAAAGCTGCATCCTTGCACTTCATAAAAAGAATTGTGCCCTGTTGCATCTGCAGTGCCAAGCTGGTGCTCAGGCTTTCAGTAAAATGCGATTAAAGATGGGTGCCTAAGAATGAGCTACGTATGAGGCAGCATTCTGAGTGAAGGATTGCCTGAGGTAACTAATGAGAAACACTAAGGAGAAAGGCCAGCCTTTAGCCCTCCTTCTGACCAGGAACCTCCTGCTTTCACATCGCGCAGATACTCAATAGTTAGAGCATGTCACCAGGTGGAGTTCACTCTCTTTTGGGGTGTTCTAAAGTGCCTGTAGCTGCACAGCCTGCCATTTCTTTATAATGCCCTCATAAGTCAAACACGCTGATGATTCTGAACATAGAAGGGGTGAATATAGTAGCTGTGGCAGTAAAAATGTCTCATATAATTTCTATTTTTTTCATTGATTGAACTGCAGGTGATCACAGAGAGGCCTTACCCATGGATACCGAGGTTTATGAAAGTCCATATGCTGATCCAGATGAAATGAAACCAAAAAATGTCACTCTTGACAGGAAATTGTTAACCTTGGAGGAAGGAGAACTTGGCTCTGGCAACTTTGGTACTGTAAAGAAAGGGTTCTATAAGATGAAAAAGTAAGTGTTTCCTTCTGTTTTCATGGAGTCTAACATGTAAAAGCTGTAGCCTTTATTTTTTCAGGGCAGCTATAATCTTTGCCTGTCATTTGGGGTGACAGACTGTACCCAAGTGATCTGTTCTAACATTCGCCAGTTTCTCTGTACATACACTCATTTTCTATACACTCATTTTCTTTTCCTCTCTTTGCAGCACCTCTTTGTCTGCAGCGCAGTCACCTCCCAGCCATTGTTTTTCTCTGTAAAGTGGGGAAGTGCCTCGCATGACTATTTTTTCTCCTTTCAGGGGTAGTAGAGTAGGAAGTCCACTGCCTTCCTCCGTTAGTTTGTATGGGCAGTCGTGCTACTCAGTACTTCCCATCTGAACAACCTCTCTTTGAGAAAGAATGTAGAATGCCATGGACAGCCTACCAGGAGCAATGAGATTTTCACCTGAAGTAAATATCATAAATACTGTGTCATGAAGTTGGAATGTTGATTTTCAAGAAGACAGAACATGTTGTGACCTCTTTTATCATATAATTGCAGTAGGAGCAGACCCTGTTTATACTGGTAGATCTAGGAGCGCCTGACTGTTCTTACATTTTCAAAGTAAAATATTATTAGTGTGCTGTTTAAGTGTATGGGCCGATTATGTATACACTTTCACCACTTGAAACCAGAGGTATTTCTTTAACCAAGGCTTTCAGAGCCAGGAAGAATTTATCTTTTTCCCGTACAGTCTGAGGGGATTTGAAAGGCTCTGGTCCCAGCTTGTGTGTTTGCTAATCTTGTTTCACACTTGAACTCTGTGTATCTCATCAGTCACTCTTTCACTTAGTTCTACGAGCTGAAGGTTGCAGGAGTAAGCTTAATTTCTCAGGATTTCAGAGCACTACCTTGGGGCCTTGCAATCCTGAAAGTTCTAGTCTCAGCCTCAAAACACTGCAGTGCCTAGAAAGGCCTGTATAGCTTTTCTTGCCAGTAAAGCTTTACAGCATTCTTGCCAGAACGGGCAAGAAAATTTTGTTCAGTACATGTTTTGAGGCTTGTTAAGACATTTTTATGACTATTTATAATTTTCTCAGTATTTATCCATTCTCTCTTTTGCTTAGCTGTCTTCTGAGCATTTGATAGAGAGATGTTCCTATTACAGTGACTTTTTTCCCACTGAATGTCAGTTCTGTCTTTTGTCACAGTTTTACTACGTGCACAGAAACATCAGATGAAGATTGTGTGCATTTGCACACAGATTTTTCAGCAACTAATGCCAGAACTGGATTCTTTTTTGTAGGGGTGCCAAGCCAGTGGCTGTAAAAATTCTTAAGAATGAGAGTAACGATCCAGCCGTAAAGGATGAATTACTGAGAGAAGCAAATGTAATGCAGCAACTGGATAACCCATATATTGTCCGAATGATAGGCATATGTGAAGCTGAGGCCTGGATGTTAGTAATGGAAATGGCTGAACTCGGGCCATTGAACAGATTTTTGCAAAAAAACAGGTATGTAAGCTTTGATTCCATTTCATTGGATTTCTCCAAAGAGGAAAAAAGGTAACAGGGCCTTTTTTTTTTTTTTTTTTTTTTTACTTTTTTTAAAGGCAATTTTAAATTGACATGCTTTTCATGCAACAATTAATGAGTGTAGTTACTCTTCACTGGGATTATCTTGTACATGTTTCCTAACTGCCAAATATTCCTGGTAAAATAGTGCATTTTGAATAAATAAAAGAATTTTCATGTGTCCTTCAATTGCTCATTTATTGATAGGATCAAACTTCATCTTGCTCAAGATATTCTTATGCTGCCTGTACTCATTAAAGCTGAGCTAAACATAAGTGGATCAGGTACCTAGTATGATGTGGGAAAGTTCATAGTAAAGATTTATATTTGAACTCCATAAAAAGTCATGAAAATGAACTCCTGACCTTTTAAAAATTCAATTATGATTTTCAGACATGTCACAGAGAAGAATATAACAGAGCTGGTACATCAGGTTTCCATGGGGATGAAATACCTGGAGGAGAATAACTTTGTTCATAGGGATCTGGCTGCAAGGAATGTGCTATTAGTCACCCAACATTATGCCAAAATTAGTGACTTCGGACTTTCTAAAGCTCTTAGTGCTGATGAAAATTATTATAAGGTAAGGTTTGCAGAAGACATGGAAGCTGCATAGTAGCATAGCTTAATAAGGTTATTTTCAGTTGAAGTACAGTTGTTTTCAAAAGTTGAAAATTAGAAATAATATATATCATCCACTGTTTTATAGCCTGGTAGTAGGCCACTGATCTTCAAAATGTGTGATCAACATTAAGAGATGTGTAGGGAGGAAAAAGCTGGTCTCTTCTTTTATTTGGTTACTTCTTGCATTTACTTTTGGTAAACTTGTCATTAGAAGGTTGAAGTTTATAGTGGAAACAAGATACCTCCTTATACAAAAGGAGGAAAATGTCTTTGCTGCAAATAAAAATTTTTGTACACCGTTTTCACCATGTCCAAGGAAAATATAGACTAGCACTCTGTATTATTGGCTAACAGAACTGAATTTGGGAAGGATTTTGAATGGATACATTTGACAAATAATCATTTGATCTAAGCAGAATTTGTTTAGCTTGGTTTTAAATTCATTGGATCTCTATACAGCTAAAAGGACTGCCACATTTAATAAGGTAAAAACATCCCTGGGAGACAAAGGTTCTAATCATATCTGCATCTTTTTTCTCTGATATATTGCTCTTGCAGTTCAAATTATTTCTTCCTTCTGCCTATTCCCTTTAATCAGCTGTTTAATAAGCCAGACCATGAAACGCTGCAGAGGAGGAACAAACGCATACTCGCTTCTGATGACCTTCCTATGGGAATAGTAATTGCTGCCAGAAAAGGCAGTAACATCTTAAAATCACTGCCACGAGCCTAGACAGAGCTGCTTGTCAGAGGTTTGAGAATTGGTATCAAAGGCCCGTTCCCTTTACAACTCTGCAAAATGCAGTGGGGCCCTTTCACTAGATCTAGCACTGTGCTAGGATAGCATGACACTTGCATTAGGGTTATGTCATATTTTAATCAAACTGCAGTTTGCCATAAGGTGGTCATTGTGCTTTGAAATGGGGCGTCAACTTCAAGTAATAATGAGACTCGGTGTAGCTCAGTGTGCATCCCCTACCCTCTGTGGAGAGCCTAGATGAAAAATCTTAAAAAGCAACTTCAAATTAAATGCCACTAAAAACATGACTCCACGTCGCTTAGCTAAGCTTTACTTTACCATAGATTTCATCTCAGTGCATTATTTTGAAAGTGGAAAGTTTTGTAACACTTTTGAAGAAGCCACTAACCATTCTCTCTAATGCCAGCTGATGAGAAATATTTTGGTGCTTAGTACAAATGTGTACAGATTTAAGTTAACTTGGTTTATATGAATTCCGATGCTGTTTGATACTTACTACTGTCTCTACCCTGCTTTTTTTCCCTTTCTCTTATGACTTTTTTTAGGCACAAAGTCATGGAAAATGGCCAGTCAAGTGGTATGCTCCAGAATGCATGAATTTCTACAAATTTTCTAGCAAAAGTGATGTCTGGAGCTTTGGGGTTTTAATGTGGGAAGCTTTCTCTTATGGGCAAAAACCGTATAAGGTAAGTAGTTCTATCTGGCTTTTTTTTTTTTTTTTTTTTTCCCCTGTAAAAATTCACAGCAAATTTGAACCAATGACTTTTCCTACTTAAAAAGGGTTATTTCCAGCCATAGCAGGCCTTAACGCCCCATCTGTTGCAACAAATGAGTCAAAGGACAGCCCAAAAATCAGATCCAGGCCTCTATTTGTTTTATACTAGCACGCGTGCTGTAATGATTTGCAACTCAGATGACTGTTCTGGTCACCCTGTTCCAGGGGATGAAAGGTGGTGAAGTTGCACAGATGATTGAAAGAGGAGAACGAATGGAACGTCCTGAAGCCTGTCCAACAGAAGTCTATGATCTAATGAAATTATGTTGGACATACAAGTGAGTGTGATGTGATTCTCTCTCTTTTAATAGAAATATAGTTTACTCTAGTTACTAGCCAGAAAGGGGAGAGGGGGTGTGTGTATTTCAAAATACGTCAAATCAGCTGGTGTTTAACTTACAAACAACCCCCAAACAAAGGAATCAGTTGTACTTTCAAGTGAAAATTATTTGAGTTACTGAGTGTACTACAAGAGGCTGATTTTGCACAGCTGATTTTACTGGAACTGTTATGGTTATATACAAAAAAATAGGGTATCATAAAAAAACCAAGTAATTCCACAAAAATGTCAGTCTGATGTATTTTGAAAAGAAAGTTTGAAATTAAATAAATATTTTTGTTTCTTTTTGGACAGCATTTTGTTTAATTTTCATTTCTAAGACTTTTTCTTTACTGAAATTTCAAAGTCATATTACCAAATTATTCATTTCATTCCTCAATAATTAATTGCTTTGACCTATTTTTCTCTTCTCTCATTTCTGAATATACTCAGATTAAATCTCACATTGACTTCCTATTAGTGAGAGGCAAGACATCTTTTCAGATCATACCTAATACGTCAGAAACATTTTTTTCTGGTCGATAACAATTCAAAAGTCAGGATTATCAAAGACAGAGAATTAAAAAAAAAGAAAGCCTATTTGATATTTTTTTTAATTATTGTATTGCAAAAAAGTAATTAAAATGTTTTATGATATATCAATTTAAACTATTTTATTGAAGCTAATTTTAGCTGTAGGAAGGTCTTCAAAAAGCACCCAAATTCTACTGTAATGTCAGTCACTTGTCCAGTTTGCCATCTGGAGAATATGTGTGTCCAACAAAAGTCTCTGGACTCCATTTAAAGAGGTGTGGTACATCAGTTTTAGGTGCCTTGCTTCTTTGTTAGTTTTACTACATCTAGTACTATAGAAAGAATGTCAGGCCGTAAAATAATTTCTGCCCTTTGGTTTGGCTCAAAGAATGCCTTAACAGTTATAGAGTGAAAGGAATCATTTTTTGTTATAATCAATAAGCATATCATAAAGCATGCTGCTTTTTATTTATTTGTACTCAAATACCTTTAATATTGGAAAGAAACAGAAAAAATTTAAAAAAGGCTCTAGTCAGGCAGTATAACTATCTCAAAACATAATGTATTATTGTTAGGGCTCATTGTCCATTTAATTGTGTTCTCCTAAGTCAACCAATAGTTTCAGATACAGCGGAAAGAAAGAGAGTACAGCCATACAGTGTACGTGTAGGCTCCTCTTGGTGGTGGTAAGCCACTCTGTGTGCCTGTACTACCCATTATAAGGCAGATATTGCACCGTAAATGTTCTTTTCTCTATATTGTTGCTGAAGTAAATAAAGTAGAAAATGAAAGGGAGCTGATTTACCATTTCTTTCTCTTAGTACCTTCACCATCCACAAAGCAAAAGGCATGATAGTAAATCTATTGACTGTGTGCTCGGTAGTAACATTTGCCGCTTGGTATTCATTTCGTAGCATTATTTTGGTGGCCTTAAAATATTGTGAGCAGCTTTAGATGGGCTATCACTGAGGTAAAGTCCTAAGCATTACAAGGCCTTTACAGCATTCTCTTTCCTATGCAGTAAACACTTGTTGTCTTTCCACAGTGTTGATGACCGACCAGGATTTGTTGCGGTCGAGCTGAGATTACGTAACTACTATTATGACATTTCCCACTAACAGCATGAAGAACAGCAGCTTCCTTGCCTCCAGCCAGCACCCTCTGAGAAGCAGTTCAGTTTCTGAAACCAAGTGACTTTGATTTTTTGTACTGTGGCTTTCACACTGCAAAGCTCAGAGCTAAGCCCTGTGTCTGTACGGTCGGCTTTTTTTACCTTCTGCGCAATATCCAGCCCTAAAATAGAGTGGTGAAAGTGGAGAGGCCCCAAAGCGAGCGGCAAGGACGTCAGAACAGATGCTTATACTTTTGCTACATTCCATTTCATTTTATTTACAGCTTTATTGGCATTACATTTTGTGGTCATGTAAAACGTATTTAATGGCTTTCAGCCCTCTTTCTCTCTTGTATTTGAATGCATATTGGAATTTAGATTCTTGTTGTTAATATTCTTAGCCCTTAAATGCATTAAGAGTTGTTCCAGCCTTCCCCCTCCCCAAGGAAGCATAGGACAAACATTTCTCACTGTGAAGGAAATTCACTGTGAAAGTGTGTCAGCCGCTTTGACTGACAGCATGTTTGACTTTACCCCCAAGGCCTTTTAAAACCAAGTCATATTCTTCTCAGGAGTAATGCAGACAGAGGGGAACTGGGAGGTGTGAATTTCTAACATCATCATCTCCTTTAAAAGTGGCCAGCTTCTCTCATTCCTCATTTCATGTGAAGTGCAGTTGTCCCTCAAGGAGTTATTTTTTTCCTGGTGAAACCTGGGAACTCAGGGACTTGCTCTGATCTTGGAAGAAAACGTATCAGCACCTAAGACAATGATTCTGGGTTTTAACATAGACTCCGTCACTGCATTCCTGAAAAGGCAGCTGTACAGTGAAGGGAGATGGGGCAGCACCTTTCTTTCTCTGTGCTGTTTCAGCCTTCTCCAGAGATACTTCCATGTATCTCTTTGCGTATACCAAAGCTCCTTGTGTTGAGTTTTGAGCAGCAACCATGTCTTTTTTCAAACCTTTCTTAAAAAACATTTGTGAGATTTTATCACACCTTATCACATCTAAAGCTAAATTTCACCCCTAGCTCAAATATTTTAAAACAGGCATACAGTCATCACGTTTACTTTTGTCCACTCCTAAATGTTACTATTTGTCCTGTTATTAATCCCCGTGAGCATCTCAAGAAAAGGTATTTGTCTTATCACTCTTTTGTAATGCATCGTGCATCTCCATCAATGTGCATGTATAGCAATGGTCCTAACAAATAATGTAATCAACTTCCAATTCTATTTCTATCCTTATGTTTTGTTTGTCCAATCTCATTTTAAGTATTATAGGTACCAAAATTTCTATCACTTATTCCTCACAAGCAGCTACTTTACTGGTATTTACATATATCTCAGGAGTCTACATACATTGCATCTACTAGGCGTAGAGATTTTAGAAGAATATAAAGAATAAGATTTAGAGTTAGATATATTTATTGCATATGTTTGGTTAGAACATATGTGTTTAATTGTTTTGTGAACAGGGTATTCTTAGAGATGAGGGTTTTTTTCTCTAGCAAAGAAAATGTGTGGGCAATTACAGTGAGAAAGTGTGAAAAGATTTTCAAAAATTTTCGTAAAAGAGATGACTACAAATAAATGTAGGAGTTACTGTATTTTTTTTTTTCTTTTTACTGAGTTTATGGTCTATTTTTCAGAAATTACCTGGTGATTTTTGGTAGTTTAATCTTGGGTGTCCAGTGCAAGACACTTCAGAAAGCAAATGCTACTGAAAGATACCGAGTTCAATAGACCATGTTTCAAATGTGACCAAATGTGACTTATATTGAAGATGATTTATTTTTTCTTTTGCTTTTAAGACACATTTTTCTACAAGAACAGCTTGAGTAGAAGTTAGCCATAGTTATATGTAGGTGTATTGTCGCTTTAATCCTATTGCACATGCTCTGCTTGTGCAATTAGTACATTCATGGGGATATTAGTTATGAACAAATTGCACAAACCTCTACTAGCCAGCAAGTGTCAGTACTCAATTTCCCCCTCTCTCTCCCTTCCTCACCCGCTGCCCATCTGCCTGTCTCCCCACCCCCCTCTCTCTGTTACCTGATACAACAAAACTAGAGGAATATTTCTTCCCCTCTCTTCTGAGTGAATGTCACTTTCTGGTGTTACTTGATTGTTTTTAACTTCACTATTATGTAATAAAAGTTTGTAATAAGAATATAAAGTATTGTGAAATAAATGGATTAGGTTTTAAAATTGAAATTAAAGACACTGTTTTGCAAAATGCATTGTTTTAACAAGAGTCCTTTAATATTAATGGCTTTCTAAAAGATGCTGGTGCTGTGCAGAGCGTGTACATTTACTGAATTCCTGTGGTGATTGTGGAAGACTGAGATTCCCCTATTGACACTGAAAGGTACCTGACATGAAAGATAAGCCCACTGAAGCCTGGGCTGCTTTTGGAGCTATTCAGGACTGGCAGGAAAACCCCTCTAAATATGTATGTTGTTATTACACCTAAGCCTTTCCAAGATACTGCTTTTCACCAATACTGTGCTGGATCTGGAAGGTTAGAGGTGTCAGGAGTCAGTGCAGCCTATCAGCTCTCCAGGGTGATGCATTACAGGTGTCAGCTATGCAGGATTTAAGTCACCTCATACCACATGGAGCCTCCCTCAAAGGTGCAAGGCAACTCTTCTAGCTATTCTGAAATAACAACAGAGAGACCTTAGACTTTCATTTAGCTTTTGCTGCAAGCTCAAGTCCTCAGGAAAGCAAAGGCTGGGTGGGACTGAATGTGAATCTGAATGAGAAACAGCAAAGGCCGCGACGTGGACAACCCTTCCATCAGGTGCTTACCTTTGCTGGGATCAGTCAGTGTCTGGCTGACGCTGCACTGCTGCGGTTGCTTTCCTGTGTAGCAAATCTGGACACCTTCCCACTCGTGGGAATGCACCACCAACTGATGTCAAGGGGCTTTTGTCTTTTGCCCGTCTGGATTTGGTTGTCTTCTTTATTTTTAGATTGACTCATATCAGAAATGCCATTTGGTAGTGTAGCCCCGCAAGTAATTGCCACAGCAGAGTTAAGGGGTAGCAAACTGCGGCATGGAGGAAGGGGGGCTGGTGTAACTCAGAGAAGGAGCAAGTGAGAACACGTTAAACAGGTTTTCCAGTGAAGGAAATCACAGTGTAATTACAGCTTTGATTAGGGCTCAAATCTACAAAATCACGGAGGTTTTTTGGAGCCTGGGAGACCATGCACCTTTTCCTATAAAGACCCATGCAAAATTCTTAAAAACCCCCATGCAGTCTCCACCTGCTTCAAACACGATGGAGGAAAGGGGCTTTTAATCAGACAATGAAAAACACCCGTAATTTTCACACCTGGCATCGTCACGGTCAGAACTGTGGGTTTGATGAAGAGCGGCCCTGAGTGTGGTCTGTGCAGCCGGGCTGCGCTGAGGCAGCTGTTCGGGCTGGCCCTGCCAGGAGGTGGCAATACTTGAACGCTGTTAGACCCGTGCACTTGTCCCAGAGTTTCTAGCCGACAGAGGAAATTGTTCATCTGTTTGCTGCTTGCTGTGAAGCAAAGTTCCACGTGAGGACAAAACATCAATGATTTATATCGTGAATGGTTAGCTGTGGATGATTAACAAAGACTTCTGAGAATCTCTGTCCCCTTGTCTTTAAGTGATAGCAGAAGTAGGGGAATGCAGGCAGAAAAGATACAGAATGTGTCCCACACGTGTGTAGAAGGAAGCGAGGGTGGCATCTGGGTTGAATAGTACAGAGGAACATTAAGCCAGCAAATGTAATTACCAGCCCTAAGTTTAGTGAGGACAGAAAGCCTGTAAGTCATGCAGAAAAAGAAGAAAAGAGAAAAAAAAAAAATGCACCTTCTGATTTTTGACAGTGAAGAAAAAAAAAGCAGTGAAGAAAAACCATATCGAACTTAAAGCGATCCCAGACTCAGATGGAAAAGAGAGACTTCAAGAGTCAGTATCACCATTCCCCATGCATGTGTCCCAGTGCTACATGCCACAGTGCAACGCAAGACAATGGAGCAACCGAATTTGGGCCCTGTCTGTCGCTGCCGGGGCAGCTTGCGGGCACACTGGTGGCGGGGAGTGGTTGTAGGGCCGATGGGCCAGACTCAACATCCAAATGCCTCCTGCAGTAACTACGGGCAGCTGGGGGCTGACATGCAGATACCTTTCCTGGGTGTAAACCTGTGAAGGTTTGCAGCTGGAAAAGGAAGGGCAGAATACAGGTGGAGTGACTATCGGAAAGACAAAGTGTGTAGGCAAAGAAGTGGTCTCCTATTAGATTGATTAATAATGCTGGAAAAAAGAGACAAGCCTATGGCGTACACGTCTTCCTTCAGGCTTGTATTACACCCCGGATTTCTGTGACATGGCAGTCGGAGTGATGTAGAGCAAACCTGACTGAAAACAACAGTCCTCCAACTACCCAGAGCTCTCCGAAGCCAGGCTAGCACTGTGTATCAGTCTCCAAATGAGTACTTTTTCTTTTTGGTCATGTATGTGTTAATTGAGGTGAATCCCCACCCGGTTCCTTGGCATCTAATTAACTCTGTGCGGAGTATAACCACTGCTTCCCTGAGGCAGTAGAGATGTGCACATTTCTCGATAACCAGAGAAGCAGAGGAAACAAGGCAGCTGGGTAAGTCATTGCACTGCTGTCCATTAACATTCGTAACTTCGACTGCAAATAGCACCTGGATGACCAGTCCGGTATAAACGTCCATACATTGTTAACTCCTCACATCTGTCTGCCATCACAAATGCCTTAAACTGTCAGGATAAAAGCCTGTTAGGTCCAGGCCTTGCTTAACTGTAACAAAGTGCTTGTGGAGAGTCCCACTGCCACACAGGTGCAGCTACAGCTGCCCACCTGGCACATCCTGCATGACAGCAGGTGGGTAAGCAGAGTGCCAGGTTCCCCGTGCCTCTGCCATGTTAGAAATACAACCTGCAACAAAAACAACGAACACCCCCCAAAAAAACCAAAAAACCCACAGTTTTGCAAAGAAGGGTTAAATACCACATAAAATAGGGTGAGCCGTCAGCCCATGCTGCAGCACGAGCGTTACTTTGCATGGATACTCGCTTGTCTGTCCTGCCATGTTGCCACCAGCCAGTGGCTGCATTGACATCAGCATCTGTTCTTTCTTCTTCCTGCTTTGCTAAAGTGAGATATTGCCAGTTTCAGCAATAGCAAGAGTGCCGAGACTCTAACTGCATGCCTGAGTAGGTAGCAGAGGCCTTTTATATCTGTCTCTTGCATAGTTTGAAGATTTTGCTTTAAAAACATTACACACACATGCGCACACACACACACGTAATTGCTCATCAGTTTTTCCTACCTATGCTTGATAACATCCAATGCTGCTGCTTCAGTCCTGACTGCACAGACACTGTAGTCGTATCTACAGATCTTCTTCTAATTCGTGTGCACATTTCATAAATGTTATCAAGCGATTTCTATCTGACTGGTGTACCAGGTCCCAGCTCCAATACCCTGAAGTAATGACCAGCTGGCAAAGAGTTGCTAATGTTGGTCTTGAGTCGTATTTCTAGAAGATAACAAGGAAACTGCATGGAAGGGAATGACTGGGGGGGAAGGCAGGCAGGGTTACATCAAGACACAAACACCAGGGAAACAAGCTCACAGAGCTTGCCAAAGAGCAAGATTTAGGGGTATTTTTTTCCACTCTGCTTTGGAGTAGTTGTAAATTGGCAGTTTGGCTTGGTTTGATGTTTCTTTTACCCAACAGATGTGTAATTTGGAGCAAATGCTTCCCTATTTTTTCACAGTAATGACACATCTTAGCCATAGCTGGGTATAAACACCTAGATTATCAATGTCATTTTGTTTCAGCAGCATTTCCTCTGTTGCCAGTAAATCCTCCAAACTGGGCCTTTTATACATGTGCAGTTACACTTCTTTCTAGCAGCTTCCACGGGCCTCATCCTTCTGACTACTATGCAAACACATGCTTAAATGACAACAGGAGCAGCAGCGGACAACCCTCTGACAAAGCCATCACACTCCCTCTGACGATCAAAGAACAGCAAGAAGTGATGTACCATAAACTTCAGCCACCATGCTGAGAAAGGCTCCTACTGACCTCTCCCAGTATGGATGGTCTTCTAGATAATACAGCCTCTTTAAGAGAGCAAATACAAAATGGTACAGATATTTATTTGGGAGTACTGGTGGATGAAACGCTGGACATGAGCCAGCAATATGGGCTCACAGCCCAGAAGGCCAGCCCTATCCTGGGCTGCACCCGAAGCAGCGTGGCCAGCAGGTCGAGGGAGGGGATTCTGCCCCTCTGCTCCGCTCTGGTGAGACCTCACCTGCAGTGCTGTGTCTGCTCTGGGGCCTCAGCACAGGAGAGACACGGAGCTGTTGGAGCGGGGCCAGAGGAGGCACCAAAAATAATGATCCGAAGGCTGGAGCACCTCTGCTATGGAGACAGGCTGAGAGAGTTGGGGTAGGTCGGCCTGGAGAAGAGAATTTTCTCGTGGCCTTTCAATACCTAAAGAGGACCTATAAGAAAGGTGGGGAAAAACTTTTTAGCAGGGCCTGTAGTGACAGGACAAGGAGGAATGGTTTTAAACTGAAAGAGGGGAGCTATAGACTAGATATAAGGAGGAAATCTTTACAGGGTGGGTGGTGAAGCACTTGGAACAGGTTGCGCAGAGAGGTGGTAGAAGCTGCATCCCTGGAAACATGGATGTGGCTTTGAGCAACCTGATCTGGTTGCAGATGGCCCTGATCATGGCGGGGGGCGTTGGAATAGATGGGCTTTTGAGGTCCCTTCCAGCCTTGATTATTGATTCTAGGATTCTATGATTTAGTATGAGATGGCACTGGTGTAACAGGACTCCGATACACACACCTTGCACTGGGGAGCCACCTCAATTTTTGCACACCTGCATAAAACCTTTTTTTTTTTTTCCTTTTGCAAATGTGTTGTTGACTCTCATTGATGACACATGCATGTCTTTGGCTATTTTAAAATCTTATATCCACTGGTATTACTGCTTCCCCAGGGGCATGCAGTAATCAGGTACTATTTTTAAACTCTTCAGTCAACCATGACTTCCTTTTTATCTGTCCACTCTGTAGCTGCCATAGGGAGTGAGCATGGCATTCCTCATCTTTTTGTGGTTTCTACTTATAAGGAATAGGCAGGACAAGTCATGATTCTTGTTGGTGCTGGAATACTACATGAGTTAGATTACAGGATGAAGTACAGATTGAATCATGTCTCAGAAATTCACCCTCCAGTGTCACATTGTACCCGAGTTAATGCAAACCAGAACTCACACTACATAAGCACAAGTACAAAGCTCTCAGTTTGTTCCCAAAACTCCCACAGCTTTTTCCATACCAGATAGATATATATATATATACACACACGTATTAAAAAAAGAAACTAATAATACAACACATTCCTCTGTTTGCAGAACTCTATGTAGGCAGTTTCTTGAGTCATTTAATTACACGGAAGCTGAGGCCTGAACAAAGAAATACACTCAAGGTTTGCTTGGTTATTGAGGGCAGTTCATCTCTTCCTTTCTCCCAAAACGAAAAGGTCCCAAGGTGTTTGAAGTGCAGCTAGAAGAATGGAGATATTAGATGCCACGCCAAACCTGGACACTGATACAGCTGTGAGATTGCCAGTACCTACATCTTTTGCTTGAAACTCCTTTATTTGGTGGTAGTATGCTGCTGGGCCCATGGAGCTGGTATGCCTTTCTGCTTGGCCACCCACCATCAGCAGATCTCTGCTCTCTACTACCCGTCATGTGTTAATAAGCATTTGGTGTGAGGGGGTATGGAACATACTGGGAGAGCCTCAAACCTGTATCTTTGATTGCACTGTAACACGCAACATCCGTGCTCCCCATATAGTGCTGTGTTGTGGGGAAGAAGTCAAGCAGTGCTTCATCCTGGGGAGACCAGAGGACACTTACCTTACACACCAAAGCAGAGAAAACAGTTAAAGAGCTTTGCCCAGGTCCAGGGCACCATCATATGTCCTGCAGCCTCTCAGCCATGTTTCTGCAGGAGCATGTCAAGAGCAACAGGAAGAGTAGAAGGGACCACGGATGGTGCAGGAGATTGAGGTCAGCCGCTGCGGTTCCTCTTCTTTTGGTGGCCCTTGTTTCTCACAGCGTTGCTCTGCCGTGGCCTTCTCTACCAGCCACAGTCCCTCTAGAGTCACACCTCCTCCAGTGACTTCTGTGTGCCTGTACCCTGCTCAGGGAGTTTCTTTCCTCCAGCACTTGCTGGTGACATCTCTTTGCTCCAGCCCTGCTCAGACTGTGGGCCAGCACAGAGTGGTCTGTGACCTCCTCCTCCCAGGTCACCCCTGCAGTCCCCAGCTACCAACCCTGCCAATTATGCCCAATGTACCTGCCCACTGTTCTGTATGACTTTCTGCCACGTATCCCAGAGTCACCAAGCCACTTTACACACATGAGTTACCTAGGGGCACAATGGATCATTTTTAAAGTAGCTTAAAAAGTCACGTGTAAAGGACAGCATAAGAGACAGTGAGTGAGTGAGTGAGTGGCACCTGTTAATTCCTAGATTTGAGTTACCTAGGGGCACAGTGGATCATTTTTAAAGTAGCTTAAAAAGTCATGTGAAAGGACAGCATAAGAGACAGTAAGTGAGTGAGTGGCACCTGTTAATTCCTAGATCCACTCAACTGCTATGTTATCTGGGGTTAGGGCAACAAGGAAAACATTCAAGAGTGCTATGGAGCAAAGAACAATGTGCGGTGCCTTGAGCACCCAGGTCATGGTCCACAGCAAGGGCTTGTAGGACTGCAATAGCACAGCTAAGTAATTCTCCATAATGTCAGGGGAAACTGCCCCAAAGGTACTGTTTCAGTCATCCCTAAAAGCTCAGCTGTGCTACATCCAGGAGATTGAAAGCGCTCAGCAGGGAAGGCAGCCCCAGTGGGCTGAGGGCTGGTCAGATGCCCGGGGACACCCCACAGCCCTCTCCTGCCCAGGGGTGTGTCCTGCAGGGGTGCCCACACTGGACACCCCAAAACTGGGCACACAGACACATATCCAGCAGTGGGAACAAGGGACATGTTAGTCCGACCAACCTGTCCAAATGACAGAGGGAAAGAACACATGCACATGTGATTTTAGGTCTTGTCAGCCCTAGAGATTTGTAAGAAACCGCTGTGGTGGGTCTGGGAGGGGAAAGAGGTGGGGAAAAGATCTGGGTGCAGGTGGAGCTTGAAACCTGTCCTGCCAAGTCCAGAGGGCCTGCTATACCCCACACAGGCCTTCCCTCCACCCTGATGCCCCCCACCATAGCTCTTTATGGGCTTTCTCCAGGCTCACAAACTCTTCCCCAGCTTCCAGCATCCTGAAGCCTGGGGAATTAGTAACAAGTGACCATGCCAAGTGCTAGGAATGGGTGAGAAAAATTAACCCTGGGGAAGGGGAAAGCAAAAAGCAGGAACTGGTGTTATCGGTACCCCTTCCCTCTCCGCAGTGTGGTACATGTTGCATCCTATGCCGGGTAAGAGTGATCTTCAAGGTGTGATCAGGCACCATTGGTGGGCTGTCTGCCGCCAGAAATGTTTAACTCAAGTGTAACCCAGCACAGCTGTACAAAAACATGCACACACTACTTACGGAGACAAAAATGACAGTAAAAAGTATAGCGCGTTGGGATGGGAGAATGAAAATAATGACTATTCAGGGACTAACCTACTGTTCACTTGACTAGAAATGTGAAGTGGTGTGATGGCAGTGGCATAGCTGGCTGATAGAATTTCCTCTAGAAGGCTACCTTGTGCTTGGATTTAACTCCACCGCATAGCAACCAAAGCGTGGTTGGATGGGGAACCTGCACTGCTCTTTGGAGTCATACAGTGGCCACCCTATGCATTCCCGCCCTGTCAGATTTGGGGTGTACAGACATAGAAGGCTGGTTGCATGCAATGTTTATTTGCCTCTCTTCCCATGTTATAGGGGAAATGCCCTTGTTTCCTTAATCAGTTTTAATCCTAGTGCGTCTGGTCGTATGTGCCAGCTCCCTTGTAGGCTCCAACGTAGCCGCTGTTGTCTGTCAGATCCTGGCGGCCAGCAAGACCCTTCCCTTTGCCACTCTCATCGAAACGCTCTTTGTGGCTGCCGGTATATTTGCTTGTGTCAGTCAGCCTCTCGACCCCACCAACCTTGGTGGCTTTCTGCAAGAAAGGAGGCCAGCAAGAGGCAGCCAGTGTTAGGAAACAGCTCACAAACAAGCTCTTCCCTATGTGTGAAGACAGCACACGTCCCTACAGAGGGATGAATGGTCCTGTGGCAGCTCAGGGTGCACAATGGGTAAGGAAACTCATACTCACCGTGGCACCCACGCTGCCGGGCTCCTTCCCCTCAATGAGGACATACACAGCCTGCAGCGCTTCCTCTGGTGATTTGCCCCTGAAGCGCTTGCAGCAGAGCTCCTTCATGGCCTGCTGGAACTCAGCAAAGGTGATGGTGCGGGCACCTTTGGTCCTATGGCGAGGGGGGACCAAGAGGAAAGTCACCTCGCTGCTGGGCGGCAGCAGGATGGGAGCCCCCAGGGCTGCTCCTTGCATGAGAGCCCGCCTGCCTCCTGCCGCCCCTTCCTCCCGCTGCCTGCGCTGCCCACCCTGCCTCCCCGCAACACTCACTTCACTTTGTTGAATACGATGTCGATGTCAGTGCTGGTCACAGCTTTCCCATCCATCACCCCACACTCTTTGCACATCTTGGAGAAGTTTTTCCCTGTCATGTCATTGCCACTGGCAGATGTGTCACCATATATCGCAAATTTACGGAAAGCATTTTCTACCTCTGACATCTTGCTGCTGTGGAGAAAAGAAGTTGGCAGAGCAGGAGCTGAGGACCATCTGCTGCTGCTGGATACAGGCTCATGTCCCACATACCTCATCCCCAGCAGGGCAAGGGGCACCACCCACAGGTCTCTCTCCACCATGGGACAACCATGGCAACCACATAGGTATTGACACAGAAATCAGGGAACCAGGCAGGAGAGGGGCAGGGACAGGTTGGGACCTGAGGCAAGGCAAAAGAGAGGTGGAGGTGGGGCTCTGGGGTGAATTAATGACTTCTGCATATGAAGGAATGAGGCATCTAAAGCTTGAATCTTTTCAAAATACAAGTTTCAGTTAGACTGTCTCAATAACAAACACCTGCATTTGAAAGCTGATTTATGCTTTGCCTGTTATTTGGTGATAAAGAGTCCAGATTTGTCTTCCAGGCCCCAGAGAAGTGCCTAAATCTCATAGACCCTCTTGCAAGAAGTCACTAAGGAGTTGTTCCCCTTTTTCCCTGTCACACTTCACTCCCTGAATTGCTCTCTGCATTAGGTTGTCCTCCTCCCAACACCAGTAAATTTTCCACTACTGATCAACTTAGACCACTGCAAACAGGTATCAGGGATCTCTGAGAACATAAAAGCCATTGCCCTGATTGCAAACTAGTCCACCACGACTTGAGCAACT
>KL267381.1:6928-24189 GCA_000699545.1 Podiceps cristatus
GCCCCCTGACCCCCTTTGTCCCCTCCGCTGGACTCTCTCCAGTGGTTCCTCGTCCTTCTTGAACTGGGGAGCCCAGAACTGGACCCAGCACTGCAGACGGGGCCTCACCAGGGCAGAGCAGAGAGGGAGGAGAACCTGCCCCAACCTGATGGCCACTCTCTTCTTAATGCACCCCAGGGTGCCCTTGGCCTTCCCAGCAGCAAGGGCACATGCCTGGCTCATGGTTAGTTTGTCGTCTGCCAGGACTCCCAGGTCCTTCTCCGCAGAGCTGCTTTCCAGGAGGTCAGCCCCTAACCTGTACTGGTACACGGGGTTATTCCTCCCCAGGTGCAGGACCCTGCACTTGCCCGTGTTGAACCTCATGGGTTCCTCTGTGCCCAACCCTCCAGCCTGTCCAGGTCTCGCTGAACGGCAGCACGGCCTCGGGGGTATCAGCCACTCCTCACGGTTTCATATCATCAGCAAACTTGCCGAGGGTACACTCTCTCCCTTCATCTAGGTCATTGATGAATAAATGGAATAAGACTGGGCCCCAGCACCGACCCCTGGGGAATGCCACTAGCTACCGGCCTCACGTGGTTGACTCAGATGCTACTTAGCTACTCCATGCCTTCTGCAGAAACATCTTGTGACTCACAGAAATGATTCCAATGTACAGCTATCTAGTGGCTTGATGGAGACCCTGAGATGTGAATGACTTGGTAGGAAAGCTAATATAGCTCTAACTTGCTCAGAAATTATCAATTATCTGCCTCTGTCTTCCTCTGTGCTGTCCCAAGCATAGGGACCATAGAAGTGCTGTTGTTCTCCAGTGGAGGGAGATCTGCATGGGGACATCCACCTGCTCTTCATAGCCAGAGAGTTTCTGTGTTTTACAGGAACCTCCTTGACTTTATGTCTTGTGTGTCAGGGAAAAGTCGAGAAACAAAAGTAAATGTTTCATGCTTGGGGTCCCCTTGGGTCACTTGGCCAGAAGACACTTGCTCATCTTAATTAAGGCTAAGAATAAGATAAATATTAATTCCAGGTGGCCTGCTGATGAACTGTGCATAGAATAGAGCTAAAAATAGAATTGCTACCTTCCACTAAAAAAAAAAAAAAAAAAGACTAATAGACATTTTGAAGGGCAGGAGTAACCATTAACCAAGCTGGCACCCTCCCAGCTTTTTCTTGTACAGTTCCAGTATGGTGCAGTCTTGGTTCAGGTCAGGCTTTCTGAGCATTATTGGAGTATAAATATCACCTAAATCAGAAACAGTTAGACAGCTCCTGTCTGCTTGAAAAGTAGAATCAGCTGTACTAAAAGAAGAAAGAAAAATGCACTTGAAACCAGGGCATTTTCACATTTCTTTCAAATGTGCAAACATTGACAGTGCCTTTCAAATTGTGCCATCCGTATGGGCGATAGGCAATGTATTCGTATTATAGCTGCCAACATGATTTCAATGCTGTGGTCTGTACTACTTACCTTGCGTACTCATGTGTGCCGTTGTGCAAAGCTGATCCAGCTGTGCCTTGGCCACATCTCCCCCACCTCCCTGCAGCTGGGTCCCCTGCTGCAGGCTGTGAAGGTGAGGGATGGTGGCAACTACCCTGAGTGTATCTTCTGTTGGGCTGGGCAAGTGGAACCAGTCAGAGAGAGCCTTCGGTTCTGCAGGTGGCGAAGCCTTTCCCCAGCCTCACTGACCCTGGTCTGAAAAGGTTAATAATTACAAGATGGTTGATGTCATACCTTGCAGGGGAACAGTGTTGGGAGTTTGTCAAACAGCATGGTGTAGCAGTACTTTCCTGGTCCTCTTGCCTCCTGGTCCTCCCTCACCACACCCCTATCCCCCCCATCCCACCCCCCACCCGCCCCGGCAACACTTCAGGATGGCTCATTAGGACTTGGCTTCCTTGGTGCAGCACAGGCAAAGAGCTTCTTGTGGGGAGGTGCCTCTTTTTATGCGTCCACTCCCTGAAAAAACACTATCAATACAGAATTTCTTGTTGTGTCTCATGTGTTTTACAAGGTCATGTTCACTGCACCATACCTCTCTGAAAAAAAAGCAGGAAAAAAATGTATTGGGTATGTAAGCCTTGCTATGCAGAGTGCTGTAAGTCTGAGGGTACCTGTCTCTTCCCGAAGATCAGAGGGGAAATCTAGTGCAATGATGCTCCACTTGCCATAATCTTTCCTTCCTGCTTTCCCCACCTTCTCTTCTTTCAAAAGATGAAAAGTGAAATTGTAAGTATTTTTTTTTTTTTTTTTAAATAGCCCCTTAGACAGGCTCTGTTGGGCTTCATCTACCAAAGCCCTATATTACATATTTATCCCTTTTCAATTTATCCTGCTGACTGAAAGTCTTCTAGGAAGTATAAACTGGTGGAATTTATATGCTGTAGGAAGCTCGAAGGTGTTCCATTATAGATTCACTTCTACATTTATCTCCAGAGTTCAGATTATATATCTCAAGGTGGAGGGTGGGTCTGCTGGTTTTGGTTGGGATAGAGTTAATTTTCTTCCCAGTAGCTGGCATGGGGCTGAGGTTTGGATTTGTGCTGGAAACAGTGTTGGTAACCCAGGGATGTTTCGTTGCTGCTGAGCAGGGCTCACACAGAGTCAAGGCCTTTCCTGCTGCTCACCCCACCCCACCAGCGAGGAGGCTGGGGGGGCACAAGGAGCTGGGAGGGGACACAGCTGGGACAGCCGACCCCAACTGACCCAAGGGATATTCCATGTCATATGGCGTCGTGCTCAGTACGTAGAGCTGGGGGAAGGAGGAGGTAGTGGGGGATATTTGCAGTGATGGCGTTTGTCTTCCCAAGTAACCGTTAGGCGCGATGCAGCCCTGCTTTCCTGGAGATGGCTGCACACCTGCCCGCCCGTGGGAAGTAGGAAATGAAGCCCTTGTTTTGCTTTGCTTGTGCACAGCTTTTGTTTTCCCTATTAAACTGTCTTTATCTCATCCCACAAGTTTTCTCACTTTTACCCTTCTGATTCTCTCCCCCATCCCACCGGGGGGGGCGGGGGAGTGAGCGAGTGGCTGGGTGGGACTTAGTTGCTGGCTGGGTTTAAACCACAACAGCGGTGAATCCAGACTTTGCTCTATTACACCTGTCATAGCTCAGAAAGGATTGGATTGGACTGGATTGGACTGGACTGAATTGGATTGGACTGGATTGGATGGGATTGAGAGTACACTATCATTTTAAACTAGTAGGGCTTGTTCTGGAAAAGGAACAAGAACACAAAAGCAGCTGTGTTAGCTGTAATCCAGTTCAGTAGACGTCTGACTGATGGATGATGCTGCCAGGTCACAACCCACTAATCCCTTACTCAGGAAGTGAGAAGAAAATTCTAGGTACAATCCTGGTCCCTGAAGATTGCTGTCTACTTTGTTAATATTAAATCAGTGTCAGGCCACAGGCTCCAGCCCCTGTGATTACCCATCCCCCTGGGCACAGTCCTTACCACCGTTGTGGCCAGGGCCAACTTACACTCTCTTAGACACGTCTAGATTTAGTGTGGCCCGGGGATAGTTTACAACAGGCTTCTTGAGTGACACCACGTCATCGTGGAGGCCAAGGGAGTGTAGGGTGGCTGTGGGCTGCCACATGCCACACAGCCCCAGGGCCAAGGAAAAGTCCCACGCACATTTAATTTTCTGGAATGGGTGCAGTCATGGTGTTGGGAGCACACCTGGTTTCTTCAAATAATTTGCAGATTTGCTGCAATCACCAGGGTAATTAACATTGGTTGCAAATTCCTCTATATTTTCTGGGCCTTACACACCGAGAATGGCTGTCACCATCCATCTTCCAAGAGGGAGCAACGCTTCGATGAGCTGATTGGGCCAGGTGCAACAGCTGTTGTGAAAGACAAGCAATCTACCAAGCTCCTTCTTGGACTTGGTGGGAAATGTTTCTAGAAGACTCTCCAGCAATAGGTTTACACCTATTTCTTTTTCATCTCCTGTGCAAATTTTAATAAAATGTTCCTCCTGCAAAAAGCTTTCTGGCCAGGGGTGCACATGTCTAGCATATATTAAAACGAATTATTCAGTGGAGTTTTATCACTTCTCATAGGGTTTTGTACCGAAGAGCACTGAAAAATGTTTAAGGGGTAACAGCAGCAAAGAAAGAGATGGTCTGTTTTGTTCAGCAGTAGGAAGAGCTGCACGATTCCGCCTGCTGGTGCTTCAAGCTGGACTGGTGCCTCTGTCCAAATTCACCCTGGACCAAAGCTTTCCTTCTGCCCAGACAATTTCAAACCTGGAGGGAAGAGGATGAAATTGAGTGGATCAGCAAAGGACCATTACTTGATGAATAAGGCAGTAGTGGTTCCAATATTTAAATTGTTTTAGCTGTCACCTATTCATCAACTAGATGTGTTGGTCAGCCACCAACTGCTGCGTGCTGCCTATGGGCACTTCTTGTTCAGGTGTGAAAGCAGCTCCCTCTGGCACTGCTAATTTGGAAAAGGTTTTCTGTGAAATGCATCAGTGTGGGCGACACGTAGAGATTTTGAAGCATGTGTGTCTACTTTAATCTTACTTCCCTGTCTTATTTTTGTAAGCTCAGAATCCTTTTACGTCTTTAGTGCCACAGCATTTGCTTGTGGTTATTCTTTGTCCTGGAGGAACAAGCCAATCAAAAGAGTCAGACTGAAGTGCCAAAGCTCTCTGTCCTGTGCTCAAATCTTTATGAATGTTAAATTGCTCCTCAGATGTATCATCTTACTGTTTCAGTTGCTAGGAAATACATTTTCATTTAATTTCCAAGAGGAGCAAATAGTTAATGGAGATTAATTGGATGAGACAGAAGCAATTAATTGAGACATCCAAGAATTTAGAGGTCTGTTAGAGCAAGGATGTTGGTTGTAGCTGATAACTTTTTGTATAGTTGCAATTAGGATAAGATAAAATTATACATATTCGAAAAGATATTATCCTTGAATCAGCAGGTAATTTTTTACTCTATACACAACTGTAAAAAAATTTTTGATATAACCATTCAGGACAGATGACTTCCCATGCCTGTGTATGTATAGACAGCTATCCACACTCATCCTTAGTGGGACTTGCTGTTTGTGTCAAACCCAGAGCTGCTTTTGTAGAATCATAGAGTCATTTGTGTTGGAAAAGAACTTTAAGATCATCAACTCTGTTAACCTAACACTGCCAAGTCCACCACCAAACCATGTCCCTAAGTGCCCCATCAACATGTCTTTTCAATACCTCCAGGTATTGAACTGAGTGCCTCAACCACTGCCTTTGGCAGCCTGTTCCAGTGCCTGACAAACCTTTCTGTGAAGAAATGTTTCCTAATATTCAATCCAAACCTCCCCCAGAGCATCTTGAGGCCGTTTCCTCTTGTTCTCTCACCTGTTACTTGGGACAAGAGACCCACACCCACCTCGCTACAACCTCCTTTCAGGTAGTTGTAGAGAGCAATAAGGTCTCCCCTCAGCCTCCTTTTCCCCAGGCTAAACAACCCCAGCTCCCTCAGCTGCTCCTCATAAGACTTATGCTCTAGACCCTTCACCAGCTTCGTTGCCCTTCTCTGGAGACGCTTGCCCTTCTTTGAATACACTTGCCCTTCTTTGGACACGCTGCAGCCTTGGGCTTCCTAGGCTGTGCCTAGCAAGCTGCCAAGGATGGAAAGGTCTTGAAGGGTGGGAAGGCTCTATCTCCACATCAAGCCTTCAATAAGGTGTGGTAGAGGAATCGCGCTGAGAGATGGGCATGCTCCTTGTCCTTCTGTACCCACCAAACCCCCTCATGAGGAAAGCTAGTGCTTCAGTTGAGGACAGAGCAGTGCTGCCTGTAATGCCTCTCCTTCCACCACTGTCTTTTCCAAAAGGAGAGACTTGAGCACAGCAGCACTGCAGTGCTACTTGTGCCTCTCCATTGACCCTGGTGGGTTTGAGGGGCAAGATGGGTCCTGCCAGTGTGGCCCCCCCATAAAGTGTCTATGACGTCCAGTTAATCTGCCCCAGTTAGCTTGGTTGTGAGTTCAAGGTTAATCTCCTTCAAGGAAAATCTCCTCCTACAGGATATTGTATTCTCATGGTAGTGTCTCCTTGGGGTGAGGAGGAAGGCGTGCACCACTGAGTCTTGTTCCACTGTTGGTCTTGCAAGTGTCCAGGTGAAATGAAACTGCATCAGTAACAAGCAATGTTAATCTCTTTAACCTGTGTCTTTATGGAGTTAACTGGTACATATTGTATTGAAAACTAGAGTATTCCGGTGACAGGAAAAGGGATGAAATCAGTCTTGTTGATGGTAGCTGAGCCTGGGATAGCTGGTACATTTATTGCCCACAGGTGTCTACACACTCCCAGTTCATGGATGTCTGACTGCTCAGAAATCAGCTTCTGAGCTCCTCAGTTTGGTATTTTAAGAGAAATCATGACTGATTTTGGATGTTTTAGTCCATAAATTTGAATCCTGAGAATCTGTTTCAGAAGAAACTCAGACATCCATGTAAGTGGAGCCAATAATTTTGACAGCCTTTCCTAGCTGAGCTGCACTTGCTTGGCACTCGGAGCTGTAATAAATTTAAACTATCCACAGATGCGTCCCTCAGACCACTGTAATAGAAGACAGATACATAAAGGAAAGAAATACGGGTCAGGGTAAAATGCAGATAATTTGAAAGGAGTCAGTGACAAGAAGTGGTGGTGAAATTCTACTGTGGTAACCACATGTCACTGGAGGGCTTAATTTAAATCTTGCCAGGGTTTCATCACAGACCCTATTTATCTGTATCACAAAATAGCTGACAAATACTGCCTAGCAAAGATCCAGAGCTGGAGTAATAGGAGATTTGTAAGCTAAAAGTCCTGAGCACTGGCAAACCTCCATGGACACCCTCCTTGATGCATACCTGCCACTTGCTGGTATTGGTACAGCAAATGGCCCATTGCTGTGCCCCCACCCCCCTTCAACCCAAGGAAAATGAATGGGAATTGGGATGAAATTCATGTCTTATATGAACCAGTGGAAAATCTGAATCAGCCCAAACATAGAACTGGAGAAGGCAGTTTAGCTCTACAAGCATAGCTCATGTTTCAAGATAACTGTCAAAGTCTGGCAATAATTCATTCCCCCAATATTGGACATGGGAGCCCTCAGTTGCTGGGTCTAAAAGGTTTGACAAAATGTTGATCTGATGTCAAGGAGCAAGGTAGATTCCCCTCCCAACTGCGCGACTCTGTTGATAGGAATGATTTGCTCTCTGTCACCTTTGAATGCTCATTTTTCACCTTATTGTATGAATTTTTAGTTCTTTTAGTTCTGAGAAGGTACAACTTTGATATGAAAAAGGAGAGGGGAAAGTGGTGAGTAAGGAAGTCTCTTCAGCACCTTGCATCTTCCACACATGGTCAGAAACTACTTGCTGTGCAGTACTGGGAGCTGTGAACTCCCATCACTGAGTTGTGGAAGCAGGAATTGGGGGTTCACAGTTCTTCTCTCCCTTGGCCTCAACATCAGATGGAACCAACCTGTTCTTAGGCCGTGTGGAGATAACAGATGTCTAGGGCAATGCTACGTGTAGGTTCTTTATGCCTAGAGGGTAGTAGGAGAAAAAGCCTATTGTGTATTAGGAACCTTTGACCTTCCAGATTTTTTAACATATATTCTCATTGTTTTTGGAGAGTGTATGTATATGATTTTAAAAGTAAGTAAATGAATTTGCAAAACTCCAAAGTATACTTTCATTTGTGATCTAAAAGGAAATACTTAATGTAAAATGTGGCATTTTTATATTTCTTCACGAGTAGAAGCCATTGTATATTTTCTGTTAAAAAAGACAGAGAAAAAGTAATGAAAACCTGAAAATTTCAGCATACTACTTGCCTTATAAGCAATGCAATATTGGTATTCAAACTATGCCCTCCACAGCAAAAATCCACACATCTCTTCTAAAGAAAGGGACATTGTTTTCTGTTGGGTTTTATGAACAGTGCAGGAAGGGCAGATATTCACTGATTTCCTGTGCCTACCTTCATATTCAGATTATTTATTGATAAATCCCTCATAAGATTGGGTTGAGGTTAGAGATCACTTTCAATATCTAATTGCTTTCCCAGAGTTTATCCCCAAGTATGGCTGGAAGTCTCAGTGCAGTAGTATGCCCTGAAGGATTTCTTGCTCCTCTCCTTGCAGGTTAAGTTTGGCAGCATACACCAAGAACAGCTTTGGAATTCATGTCCTTGGCATTACTGATTTCAGCTCAAGCTTAAAACCAGAACTGAAATACTGTGGGAGTATAAAAGGTTAGTAGGCCTTTTTTCTCCCTGCTGGGTGAGATGTCGTCTCCCAGTTTGAGCATGCATAACCTCATAGTCTCCTCTACGGTCTGAAATGGGGCTGCAGCGGTTTGGAGGTGCCTGTGTTCTTTGAAAAGCCCTCTAAACACCTCAAGCTATACCATATTAAAGTGTGTGGTCAACCCCATACCGCATTGTGTAGTTCAACAAAGAAACCGTGAACTTCCAAAATTGCTGAGAAAAGGTGGGCTCACAGTAAAGGTGGTGTGCTCTGGTTTGGCAGCGTTGAGTTTTCTCCTTTTTTAACAGGGACTTCATGTAAAACCACAGATAATTGCCTATGTAATTTACCATTGGTAATTAATTTCTATAAATTTCCTGAGCTTTAGTAGCCCAGATGCAAACCAGGAAAAATAGCACTGCTTTTCCTCTGGCTTTTGTCTATTTTGTCGATTTAAATCAAAAGCTTTCAGAGCTGGGACCATCTTTGCTATTTATGTGTACATGGACTCTCTTAAAGTGCTTACAGTCTCAGCTGGGCTGCAGAGGCATTGCTTCACCACAAATATTTACCAATTATTTACAATAATTATTCCTTCATGGAGATGCACTGAAACATGGCAAAGACTATTCTGGGAAAGAAAAGCTTGCTATCAGTTGCCTGAATTGTTTGTACTGGCCTGTGTAACAGTGCAAAGTGGAATTATTTTGCTTCACACAATTGTTCTTGTAACTAAGGAAACTTCAGAGCAGCTGCTGAATTATTGTTAATTTGTTTGCTAGTTATGTTTTCTGGAAGCAACAAAGAAAATAAGTTTGGGGAAACTTGAAGATCAAACTGGGCACATTAATTATTTCTCTCTCTTTTCTTTATAACTGAGATACCCTACATACCTCAGCAAATTATTGTTGAAACATTTGAAGCATTAACATAAGAAGTTTTAATTGAAAATATATCTCCTGAGAATTTAAGTTCTTCAGCTGTAGGCTCAGACCTCCAAGATTTTCATACATATTGCTGAGGTCTAGTGCACTGGGACATATAATCTTCTGCAGTGGATGATGCAAGTAATTCATTATTATAAAAATTACCCAGTTGTCAGAGTCCCCCTCCCCACTGAGCTTGATAAAGCACCAAAGCAGATACATTCTTGCCCCAAAGAACCTCCTTTTTATTAACATGAAATATGTAGAGAGAAAGAGATGCCATATCTAGGCAGAGCAATGAGGATATTTTTTTTAAGAGAATCCTCAGTTTGTCTCCATTATCTAATCTTTTCCAGTTTTGTTTATTATTGTTATTACTCTTAGATTTTCTTAAAGAAGTGAGGATTACAAAATTGTACCAGGTTTTCTTCAGTATGCCTGTCTACAATACCTCAAAAATATGTTTCGTTAAGTTTCAGGAGAACTGAGAAAGTCTGAGAAGAACAGAGACATAGTTTTTATCCCCTGTAAAGAGAAAGGCAGGAACAAGAGGGAGAACCTGAGCAGGTAGCTGTTGGGAGTTTTGCTATAAAAGCATGTGTGAGAAAAGCTATGCAGAGTTGGGCTGTATTTTTCAAAAGACCTCAACAATACATCTGGACATGGAAATAAAAACTCTTATCTTTTTAATAATTAGAAACTCACTGGCCTGTTTTTGGGGGTCTTTTTTTTTTTTTTTTTTTTTTAAGCTCATTTGGAGTGAAATTTTACGGGCTAACTTCTGAAACTTTCAACAGGGTTCGCAACAGGAGCTGCCAGGTTCAAACACTGTTGAAAACTGAACCATTTCAGATGCCCAAATAGGTGCTGATCTGCTCCGAAAAGTCATTAAGATGACTAGATATCCTCATTCATCTGGAATGGAGGTCCTCATCCTGGCAGCCCAAGGAATTTTTTCAACGAGTGCTCTAAAGCAGATTTTCCCCATCTTCTTCCTGCATTGCTTAGGAGGAGAGCAAGAGATACGCATCAGTTCCTGACTGGACATAATTGAAATGATCTCCATCATAAAATCTGGTTCAGGAAATATTTTCCCAATGGGACTTTTGATGTCATACAGATGTTTGTCTGTCCAGGAGTAATCAAGGCTGAAGCCATGCTCTTGATGTCCCAATGCTGTTTTTCTTTCTAATTGGCGTACTTTAGATGAGTATTTTGTGATATCTGAAGATACCAGAAAGAGCAGTTGTAAGCTGTCAAATGATGTTTTTTCTAATGAAGTTCCTCAGGAATCAATAGTAGCCATGCATCTAGCCAACAGTTTTATCAGTGTTCTGGAAGCAAACCACAAACAAAATATAAGAAGTGAACGATTTGTGAAGTACTACTGATGAAAGCAAGTCAGCCACATTCAGTAATAAGTACTTGATGACTGCAGGAAAGGGTCACTAAAAAACCCCGTTTCCTTCTAGGAAATTCAAGGCTTTATAGCAAGAAATAAGAAATTTAGACCATTTCCTCTATACAGAAATAGGATCTGGGAAAATTGTGGAAATCATCAAACAGCTGTTAAGGTACGACACTGTGATGAAGAAGGCTAATGCAATTAACAAACATAGGATGGGGAATGGGAGAATGAGGAGGTGATTTTTGTTTTGCGTGTGGCATGCTGCATGCCATTATGACTTGTCTGTTTTACCAATGAACAGATATCTTGGATGTGGTGATTTGAAAGGTAAAACCATGGAGATTTCTTCCTAAGAAAGCACAATTATCTGATTTGGTAAATGATTTTAACATGTTGGGTAAGATGTTCAAACTTGTGACAGGAATATCCTTGCATATCATGTCCCTCTAAAACACAGATTGAAAACTCTTTAGAGCAGGGACGATCTTTCTCAGTATTGGGCCCACTTGCAGAATGGTGCTATCATAAATAATAATCACATCAGATGCAAATTCATTGACTTCAAATGGCCAGATGCCCTTGACCACATGATTTTTAGTCCAGTATTCTGACTCAGTTAGCAGCCAAAACCTGACTTCATGGGAAGGTGTAAATTTTTTAATGTGCCCCATGCAGGAAGGCATAAATTCTGTATTTTTAATTTTAATTCTATAAGTTAAACTTGTGGCAGAGTCTCTTTTTAGTCCCAGTAATTATGTAAGTGCCTTATGCCACAGAGCATGATAACTCCTATCACTTAAAAAACACCCCAAACTGTCTAATATAGATATGGATATTCTCACTACTTCAGTACACCTCTAATCATATTATATTTTAAAAAACTAATTGTTGTGAATTGACCCCAGCTGGCATCTAAGCACCACACAGCTGCTCACTCACTCCCCTCCACTGGGACAGGGGAGAGAATCAGTAGCATAACAGTGAGAAAACTCATGGGTTGAGATAAAGACTGTTTAATAGGGAAAGCAAAAGCCACGCGCACAAGCAAAGCAAAACAAGGGCTTCATCCCCTGCTTCCCACGGGCGGGCAGGTGTGCAGCCATCTCCAGGAAAGCAGGGCTGCATCGCGCCTAACGGTTACTTGGGAAGACAAACGCCATCACTCCCAATGTCCCCCTGTTCCTCCTCCTTCCCCCAGCTCCATATGCTGAGCGTGACGCCATATGGTGTGGAATATCCCTTGGGTCAGTTGGGGTTGGCTGTCCCGGCTGTGTCCCCTCCCAACCCCTTGTGCCCCCCCAGCCTCCTCGCTGATGGGGTGGGGTGAGCAGCAGGAAAGGCCTTGACTCTGTGTGAGCCCTGCTCAGCAGTAACAAAAAAATTCCTCTGTTATCAACACTGTTTTCAGCACAAATCCAAACCACAGCCCCATATGAGCTACTGTGAAGAAAATTAACTCCATCTCAGCCAAAACCAGCTTAGTAATAAACTATTTTCCTCCTTAACAGCTTCTGCTGATAAATCCCCCAGTTGATTTATCATAAAGTGTTTCTTATATCAATACAAATGTGATGCCTTTCAATGATATTAGAATGCCATTTAATTTTGCTCTTGGAGGGCATCCTGCTTTCACTTCTCTTTTTCTTTCAGTTTTTTTCTGCACTGGATATCTGCCAATATTCTATCAAATGGTAGGATTTAAGCATGACAGACATCTTGAAGAAAGTTCACGGGTTGGTGCTGTGCAGCCCCAGAGGCAGAACTGATTTAATCTTTCCTGTCTCATGCAGGTATGGATATTTGTAACACCCAGCTCCCACAGGATGCTTTTCATCAGCAGATCATGGAGTACTTCACAAAAGATTTTTTTGTCATCTCCTTTGTTTCTCTTTCATAGAAATTGAAATGCAGAGAAGTGAAGTGACAGAGTTTTATAGGGGCAGCTGTGGAATTAGAGCCTGCAGTCCCTCAACACCTCTGCCTCGAGCTGCCAACCTGACTTTTCTGCCTCCTGCCCTCTCTTTCTAAAGTTTTAAGAAGCTCGTTGAAATCCTTCACTTGTACGGCAGCAGAGGTGAATTGTTGTTTGGTTGTATTTTTCCACAATGATCCATAGAGAAGCACTGAGTGATGCAAGGCAGTTAATCCTCATAGATATGTAGCTTAGTTTAAAAGAAATACTGTGATATAATTTGTGTGTATGAAGTATTAATTTTAAACTCTAGGATATAACCTGATCTTCTATGAAAAGGTGACCCACTTAGTGGATGAGAGAAAGGCTGTGGATGTTGTCTATCTAGACATTACTAAAGCCTTTGACACCCACAGCATTCACCTGGAGAAACTGGCTGCTCATGGCTTGGATGGATGTACTCTGCACTGGGTAAAAAACTGGCTGGATGGCTGAGCTCGGAGAGTTGTGGTGAATAGAGTTAAATCCAGCTCGTGGCTGGTTACGGGTAGTGTTCCCCAGGGCTCAGTTACGGGGCCAGTCTTGTTTAATAACTTTATCAATGACCTGGATGAGGGGATCAAGTGCACCCTCAGTAAGTTTGCAGATGACACCAAATTGGTGGGAGTGTCGATCTGCTTGAGGGTAGGAAGGCTCTGCAGAGGGATCCAGACAGGTTGGATCGATGGGGTTAGGCCAATTGCATGAGATTCAACAAGGCCAAGTGCTGGGTCACAACAACCCCAGGCAGCGCTACAGGCTTGGGGAGAAGCAGCTGGGAAGCTGCCCAGCAGAAAAGGACCTGGGGGTGCTGGTCGACAGCCGGCTGAACATGAGCCAGCAGTGTGCCCAGGTGGCCAAGAAGGCCAACAGCATCCTGGCCTGCATCAGGAATAGTATAATCAGCAGGAGTAGGGAAGTGATTGTCTCCCTGTACTCGGCACTGCTGAGGCCACACCTTGAGTGCTGCGTTCAGTTTTGGTCACCACAGTATAGGAAAGACATTGAGATGCTGGAGAGGGTCCAGAGAAGGGCAACAAAGCTGGTGAAGGGTCTGGAGCACAAGTCCTGTGAGGACAAGTGGGGTTGTTTAGCCTGGAGAAGAGGAGGCTGAGGGGAGACCTTATCGCTCTCTACAACTACCTGAAAGGAGGTTGTAGAGAGGTGGGTGATAGTCTCTTCTCCCAAGTAACGAGTAATAGGACAGGAAGAAATGGCCTCAAGTTGTGATAGGGGATGTTTAGACTGGGTATTAGGAAACGTTTCTTCACTGAAAGGGTTGTCAGGCATTGGCTGCCCATGGAAGTGGTGGAGTCACCATCCCTGGAGGTATTTAAAATACATGAAGATGAGGTACTTAGGGACATGGTTTAGTGGTGGAGTTGGCAGTGCTGGGTTAATGGTTGGACTTGATGATCTTAAAGGTCTCTTCCAACATGAACGATTCTATTCTATGATTCTATGATATAAAGGATCAATATTTCTCTTTCTCCTGTTTTTGAGAGTTCATTTTCCTGATTTTAGATGTATTGAACTAGGAAACACTGAAGCTATTTGCTAGAACCATTTTGTTTGGCTGCTCTTATAAAACTCCTATCACAATTCACAGATTTTGTCTATTATGGAAAGGTCATTAAAGTCAGTGAGCTTTAAAAGCATCTGTGGTTAAAAAGAAAAAGAAATACCATAGAATAACAAGTACAACAACAAAGCACAAAATGGTAGACGTACATTACCTTACATACTCTTTACAGTAATGTGCCGTAGATTTATGGCTTAATTTCCTGAGGATTTTGAACATAACTTATAATTTTCTGTTATTTTTACAAAGTAAAATCTTTTTAAAAAAAAAAAGTACCAGCAGGCTTATCAAAGATTGACTTGAAGGCTAGATTTCTATAAAATTCCTTTTGCATTGCAGTCAGTGAACCAGGAGAAGACTGGGAAAAACAAGTCCAAGACCTTACACAAAGTGTGTACAAAGTGTGTTTAGCTTCAGTGATTACTAGGACTCTGAACCACTGTCATCCCATTAATTGTTAACTTGGGTAAATACATTTCAGGCTACTTCAAAAATTAAAAATTTAAAATGCTTATTGTGTCCTCTTGAACCTTCCCTAAATATTAAAATTCATAGGTGGTGTGTAGGGATGTACAGTGGGATCCTTCAGGATAGTTCAGGCCATGACTAAAGGACTTTCTCGTTTGCTTTGGAGGTTGTGCACTTCGAGATCACTTGAAAAGTCCCTTGACTGACAGCAACATTTGCATTGTAGAGTGCGCAATGCCTCATATGGACAGACTGCTCTCAATGCTGTCACTGCAAGCCTCGCCCTGGTTTGGGTGGGTGTAGGAGATTTGGATGGATGTAGGGCTGGGGTCCTCCATGAGCTCATACAATACTTGGAGGAACAAATCAGTGCTTTGTGGCTGCTGTTTGCTTCTGCAGAATATACAAATGCAGTTGGTGGTTATTTGCATGAACTAAAAGAGAAAATTATGGTATTCTTTAAGCGTCTGTCTTATTTTCCCTCCTGGGTCAGCTAGAAAGCTCTTGCTGGGACTGGGATGACAGCCCACATCACTGTGCCCAGACATCTGGGACAAGTGCCGAATGTATGGAAGGAGATACTAGTAATTGGCCAGGGATGTTGTCTTGGAAGCAGGAAACAGTTTGCAATGTTGGAAAAGCATATCATTCTGTTCTGAACCATTTCAACATAAAACTTTCCATACTTGAATGATTTAGAAATTATCTGTGCAGTAATTTTTGCAGCAAGTATACTACAAGGAGAATGATGGATTCATCTTGTGATACCTTATAAAACACTAAGTTAAGAATCTCATAAAGGCATAATAATGTAGAAAAATAACATTTCAATTTATATATACAGGGTGTCAGGACACAGTATATTCTAGCTGGTCCCCTCTGGTGTTAAAACGTGAAGTTTAGCCACTCAAAGAAGCAATTATGGTTTAGAAATTGTGTAGTGGTCAATTTTTCTTGGTCCATCCAGAATACCTAGAGAGCTTCTTCATATGTGAATGTACACATATGTACCATCTTGTGTACCATCTTCTTTACCATTGCTCAGTCTCCATCTACAAGCTTCTTTATAGGAAACTTTCTTGTAATCAGTAATGGAATAGTTAATAATTATTGCATGCTATTTGTTATGTAAGTTTTTCACTTGCTTTCTTTTATTTTGATATAGCAAATATTGTTCTACTAGGAGATACAATGTGACTGTGAACAGGGTGTTTTTTTTTTGTTTTTTTTTGTTTTTTTTTTTTTCCTAACATTATTAGTATTGATTTACTAATTGTATACTGAATTTGGTCCAGTGAATTTACTACCATGGTGATTCTTGTTCCTTCTTGTTAGGAAATGTATTTCTTTTTTAATTCAACAGTTGAAAAAATATACTGATTGAAACCAGTAAGTGAAAAAAGAAATACACATGATACTGAAAAATACTAAAACTCACAAGCATTTGGAACAAAACAATGGAAGAACAATATGAATATATGACAAAAGCCCAATTTTTAAACCTTTTAACTATATCTTAGCATGAAGACTCAATAATCCTTAGTGTGAAATGGTCTCCCTGGTCAGGTAGAGGAGCATTGTCCTGGTTTCAGCTGGGATGCAGCTAATTTTCTTCCCAGTAGCTGTGTTTTGGATTTAGTACAGGATTTGGTATGTGAAGAATGTTGATAATACCCTGATGTTATTAGTTGTTGCTAACAGATCAAGGACATTTTGCAGCTTCCCAGGTTTTGCTAATATGCAGGAGCCAAAAGCTGGGAGGGGCACAGCCAGAACAGTTGACCCAAACTGGCCAAAGAGAGTATTTCACACCATAGACGTCATGCACAGTATATAAGTGAGGGTTGAACGGTGGGCTGGGCACCTTTCATTCATTCATTCATTCATTCATGCTTTCTTTCTTTCGTTCATTCATTCATTCAGCTGTTCATTCCCTCACGCTCTCTCTCTTGGGAACTTGGGTTCCGAGGTTGCTGCTCAGGACCTTTCCGAGGTCGCTTTTGATTTCACTCTGTGATCACTGCCTGGGACAGGCTGTACCAGTTGTCAGGTTGTCAGGCAGTGAGATATTGTGCTTAGTTAATTTTGTATATTCTGATATAATTATATTTTATCATTATTAAATGATTTAATATTTATTATTATTATCCTTATCATCATCATCATCATTAGCCTTTCCTTTGCTGTCCTGGTAAACTGTCTTCATCACAACCCATGGGTTTCCCTTTCTTTCCGATTCTCCTCCCCAGCCCACTGGGGAGTGGGTACTGTGTGGTACTTAGTTGCCGACTCGTGTTAAACCACAAGCATATATGTGGAACACTTCTGTTGGCAGCCCAGTTGGCCTGCCTTAAGTAGCCAGTTTTTTAAATTACTACACAACATCTCTCTGAATTACAAAAAAAGAAAAAAAAGTCTCAAGAGCTCAGGGTATCTCATCTTCACCCTTGAAAATGGCCAGAGCTCACTATTAGAGGCAAAGCCCATGAGACTGGCAGTTGCTGGACTGTGCTTTGAGGCTTGAGATTGTCCTAATGATGTCTCATCCCTGGTGTGATTATGGATGCTTCTTTTCCTTTCAATATATAAACATTTTAATTTCAGTTATGTAACATTTGTGTGAGAAAATAAGAAGTCTCCTCAGCCTTGTGAGTTTTTTCAATGTTAC
>JMFS01050720.1:0-18604 GCA_000699545.1 Podiceps cristatus
AGTTACCATTTGGGGTTAAACCACAACAAAATACTAAGAATAGTAGTGCTATTTGCCTGTTTCAGTAACACTGTCCTGTGAATCAGTTAAGTGATATGACTGTTTGGAGCAGTGACAGCTTGTAAGATATTTCTGAAAGTTAAGATTCTAAATGAATATAGTAAATCTATCTACAAGAAAGCACATTCCTATATGTGTTCTACATAATCTTCCAAAGACCTTAAAACACATTACTCCCTACCTGTAACTTTCTGAAAAGGTAACATGGTTAGCATGCAATGCTGGAAATTACCCTGACCAACCCTGCTGTTACAAAAAGTATTTTTGGTTATTACCTTATCTAGATGTGCATGTGTTGTCTTTATACGCTCAAGCTTTTTCTGCAAACTGAAAATAAGTAAATATCGCATTAGAGTAGGATAGAAAATATGTCATCATTTCAGAACTTAAACTCTTCAGTACTGCAGAGCAAAACTAAAATATCAAAGACAGACTATATACTCCAAGAAGCTTCAACTGTCAATTCATTTTTTTCCTCAAAATAGAGATGTTTAATTATATTGATCTAGTTAATGCCTTGTGTTAGAACATTGGGTTTTTTAAAATATAAACACAATTAGATTACAGTAATCATTTGCAATACCTTTGGGATTTAAAATATTTACACTTCAGGAAGTACAACAGCCTCAATATTCCTTTGTGGAGGAACAAAAGGCAAACTATATCATTAAAGCAAGGGAAAAAACAGATCACCAGGATTTGTCAATTTACTAGACACTGATTTTTTTTTCCAAAAACTTTAGAAGAATTTGAAAACCAAGAAGGAAAAAAATGTACAACGCTGTTGCTTGTGAAAATGAAATCTGTAACACTAAGTGAAATACTATATACCAGCTTCCATTTCAACTCCGCTGTACAGCTCATTCCTACTGTGCAGTGTGCCTGCCAATTTAAAACTGGTCCTTTCCACATCGTAAAAGAACTTGGGGATTTGTTTCATAAACTAAGATTCAGGGTCTTACTGTATCATTGTGTGTGACAACATAAAATTTTACTGCAACCTTAGATTACACACCCACACGTGTCTTTAATCAAGACAGTGCAAGAATTCTTCAAATACTGTTTCTATACCAGAGAACATTCTCTGTCTTATGTCCAACATGCAGAAAAAATACTACTACAGCGAAAGTCACTATGATGACAGCTCCCTGCTACTTCAGACATTACCCATAAAAATCTCTCCTCCTACTTCGATGACTGTAAATTAAGAAGACTTTAATGGTGGGAGAAAAGGTACTGATTGCTACTGAAGTAACATTTCACACTCCTACTTCTCTCATATTCACTTTGTTGTCGTCTTCTCATACTGCATTTGACAGAATCCAGAACTCTTGATGTGTTTCCTGTCACTTCGGGGCATGTAGGTAGAGCTACAAGGCTCTACCAGTACAGTCACACCAACCAGATGTTGTATCTGTCTGCTATCCTTACTGTAGCATGCAGTTAAAAGAACAATCTTCTAAGTGTACTGGTGTATATTTGTGCTCAAATGCTGCTGGATGCAAAGTTTTTCTGCTACAGATGACAGAGCAGAAGCCACCCCTAGTATTTTATGTAGAGATTTCTGGACTGATACCACAGTAAGCAATTTCAATGTACAGAGCTCAAATAAAAACAAAATAAATGTAACTTCATTTAAGCAGTCTACAGCCTTCTTGATGCTTTCAGAATTTGTCTTCTAATGCTGCAATTTTTGACTGTGTTTCCACTATTTTAATATCAAATATTGAATTCCTCTGAAGGAACTATGAGTGAGGAAGACTAGACTGAGGAAAGCAAGATTATTTTTTTTGTCAGCTCCTTAAGGACTTTTTTTCCCAGATTTGCAGAGCATATTAATTTCCTAGTAAACCCTGTAGAATGTCATTTAATATTACAGCTAATCAGACCTAACTGAATTGCCATTATTAAGAATGATCCTTTTCTGCTTCACATCATCTTACTGCTTTGCCTCTGTTGTGTGCCTCCAGGATGAGTCAGTTTAGCTAGCTGATCCATCATAAGAAATCAGGACATGGTTGTATGATCTGCTTTGCTGCTTATTAGGTCGTAGAGAGGCAGGAAAACCAGGCTGTCCTTTGGATAGTACTGCACTGTTCACCAGGAAATCTCATGAGCACATCCCATCTACTAGTTTACAAGCTTGCATCTGCTGCAGTTTCTCCCTTCTGTGAATAAAGAAGTGGCTACATTCCTTTACCTGAAGTGAACAATGTGCATCCAGGAAGAAAAACAAAGCCAATATTGCCCCCAGCTGCATATTCTCAGCTGCTCCACTTCTCCTTGCTCTCTTCCCTAAACAACTTCCGCACACAAAGCGAACAAAGTCTGTCGCCCTTCACCTCCTATTTTACATTTCCACCCATCTAGCATGCTGAAACACACATCTGGCATTAAAAAAAACAAGAACACAAAACACAGTAACCAGAATTTGTAGTGGCTTTGTTTGCTGTGGAACCTCAGTAACTCATTGTTTTCTGTGAAAACTAAGGAGACCTCCAGTTCATCATGATGTGAAGTGACAAAAAATTTCCAGTACTCCAAAAGGATTTCAAAAGAGTGTATGATTCTACTCTATGACTAGTATTACAGCAGAACTTGTATTTGGGGAAAATAAAGCCAAACAATTATGCACGCTCTGGCTTATTTAACTTTAAAAGGTCAAAAAGCTTTTGTTGCACACATTGCAAATGGAAAAAATTCTAAGTCTCAGATTACAACTTACAAAGTGAGAATTTTAAACAACTAAACTAAAATTTCTAAGAGAAACTCAGATACAAATTTGAGCCAGAATTTGAGTGTGTCTATTTTAGGCATGCATTTATACAATGGACATTATTTTTAATAAAAGACAGTGAAATTATCACTATACCTTATTCCAGATAAACTGTCAAAAGCATGCAGGTCCAAGACATTGGAGAGATCAACTCTAAACAGAGGGGAAAAACGCAAGCTTTATACTTTTGCTATATTTAAATATTGTGTACACTTAGATAATTATTTTTAAAATGGTTCACTGCAGCTTATGTTTGTTTTCCTGTCTATCATACTAATACCATCAATCCTTAGCCTTATTTTTGGATGTTGGTGGTTGGTATTGTCTCCTAGAAGGAAACGCAGTGTTTATTTACACAGTAATATGTAAGCACAGAAACATAATTTTAAAAACACAGAAAAATACAAAGTATTTCCAAAAAAGATGATAAAATTGCTCATACTGGATTACTGAATAATAATTGCTTTCCCTTAAATGAGAAAAGCAACCCTGGAGTTCTTCACAGCAATTATTTTGTACCCTTAATATAGAATCATAGAATAACCAGGACTGGAAGGGACTTCTAAAGGCCATCTAGTCCACGCTCCTGCCATGAGCAGGGACATCTGCAACTAGATCAGGCTGCTCAGAGCCACATCCAACCTGACCCTGAACGTATCCAGGGATGGGGCTTCTACCACCTCTCTGGGCAACCGGTTCCAGTGCTTCACCACCCTCACTGTAAAAAATTTCTTCCTTATATTGAGTGTATCTCCCCTCTTTCGGTTTAAAACTGTTCCCCCTTGTCCTGTCACTACAGGCCCTGCCAAAAACTTTTTCCCCCTCTTTCCTATAGGCCCCCTTTAAGTACTGACAGGCTGCAATCAGGTCTCCCTGCAGCCTTCTCTTCTCCGTGCTCCCTCCCAGCCTGTCCTCACAGCAGAGGGGCTCCAGCCCTCGGATCATGGCTGTGTCCCTCCTCTGGCCCCGCTCCAGCAGCTCCACGTCTCTCCCGTGCTGAGGCCCCAGAGCAGGAGGCAGCACTGCAGGGGGGGTCTCACCAGAGCGGAGCAGAGGGGCAGAATCCCCTCCCTCGACCTGCTGGCCACGCTGCTGGGGATGCAGCCCAGGAGATGGCTGGCCTTCTCCTAGAAGAGGTCTATAGACCCTCTCAACACACACGCACACACACTCTTGGAATATATGTAGCTTATACTGACATACTGTCAGCAAACAAATCTGGAATACACTATGAGGCAAGTGCTACTATGAAGAATTTCAGCTCTAAAGTCTGAAGCAGACAAATGAAAAATGTAATACGGAACAAACAGCACTGAACATACATACTTGCATGAACAGCTACCTATAAACTTGCATATGAAATGTTTTTATAAAAGCAATACAGACAATAGGTTTCACTGCTAATAGCAACTGGTAGCTTTCTAAATGAAATTATGATATGTGGCTAAATCAAGGAACACATGAGAAGTTAAAAAAGAAAAAAGACAACCTCTGGAGTGTGGCCAGCATTACTAAACGTTTACACCCAACAGTAGCTTTACAAAGTGGTTTCTAAGATGAAAGCTTTATAATATATACCACATAAATAATCCCTCTCTAAATTTCATGACCAGCTCAGTGCCAGTTGTTTGTTCTCAGCAGTGTTGTGAAAAATCATACAGAAACACTCAAGGAAGTGCTATATTGGTCCCTTTTAAATGAGGGCTTTTGCAGGACAAAACCTCCTACTTAAAGAAGATCTATTTTCAAATAATGTGCTAATAAATTAATTTTGTGCTTGTTTCACTTTGGAAATGCTTAATCATGGGACAGTATGTGTCATTCACTAAAGAATATTTACTAGTAATACAAGAGTGGTCATTGAGAATGAATCTAAAGTCCACTTAATCTAATCTCCAAAATCTAATGCTGGCTGGCATCAGACACCAGACACTGATACAGATATGGTCACTACACTTCACATACTGGACCTCTTCCTAATGGACATGGACACATACTGATTTAAGACAAAGTATGAAGTTTAATATATCTTCTCCATAATTGTTAGCCATGCTGGACACTATCATAACCTTTACAGAAAACTTTTTTTTTTCCGTGTTACAAAAATATTAGCCTCAAACTTGCACTGATTTCCTAGAGCAGACCCATACATACACAATTTATGAGCGATTTATCAATAGAGCTTGCTTCTTTTCCCCCTCCAAAGCATTTTATTGACCATTTCTGTACTCTGCCTTGCAATTAAAGAACAAGGAACTCCCAATCTGCTTTCTCAAACCCACTGTTCTCAGTAAAATCACTATGTTGCCACTTCTTTGATTTCAGCTGGACCAATCTGTTGCAAATTTTTTTCATACAAGTTGTTTTCCTAAGCCCTGATCATCCTTCATGACTTTCTTCCCCATTCTGTGGCAAAAATGTTTCCTATTCTTCCTAAGATAAATTCCAGAATTTTAAAACTTTGAATTTCAACTTACAACACTCAAATATCTACTGCATTTTTTTTTCAATATGCTGAAGACAATTAAACTACATCTGTATTAGTTTTTTTCAGGAACTTTCCAAATGGTATTACTCCGTAAATGGCAAGATGACTAAAATGCAACTTTAATAATTAAAAGTCATGCTCCTATTAAACTCTGGGCAAAGTGAAGGTTTTGGAAAAATAAGTAGTACTCAAGCTCGTGTAAAATCCACTTCTCATGTAAAAAAGGAAATACTTACTGTCATATTGCAAAGTCCAGTAAAACCCACTAGTGATAAAGTCCATAAACTAAGCTACATCTTAATAGTGATTTTTTTTAATAGTTACACACTGCTTATAACTACATATATATGCAATATATAGTTATATACTATACAATAACAAAGAAAAATACATTTTTACTTTTAAAAAATCCTTTACTGAGGTGCTTATTCGTAAATATTTCTAATTCAATAGTTTTCCTTTAAGTAAACCTATCTAGTAGCATACTTAAATCTGTCACAAAAGAAGCAGGATCTGGTACCTAGTAATAGTGGCCATTTAATACCTTGATCTTTGTGTCTCTAAAATTTTAACAAGTCCATTTATTGACCTAAAATAAAATAGAAAAATCAGAAGTTAGATGAAAATGCAACCGTAATATATTGCTTGAACAAGTTAACCATGGAATGCAGCATGAAAAACAATAACCACAACAATAACCCCAAGCTGAACAAACCAACAGACACCCTGACAGATTTTGGTTTTGCAACTTTTTCATCTCCTAAGTAAGCACTTTACAAGTTCTGACAACAGAATAATACAAGTGAGAATACCATTTTCCTATCAAAGACTCCTCATGATACACTCTGCTAGGTCTAAGCATTTTTACTTTTCAAATTCAAACTACTAATAAAGTTGCACAGTATTTAAAAATTTTAACATTTTGTTTTTGTTATTATGGTATTGATAGAAAAAGATGGGGCATGGCTTTGATCACCTATTTGATTCATACCATTGGTTCTTCTGCACCCATGATAATTACTTGGGACTTCCTCCATGTATCTTTGCATTTGCTAGTGAACTTGTATCTACTAGATTTTTTTTTTTCCCCTGATGCTAATTCTGAAAAATAGAAACAGCTGCCCAGAAATCTAAGAGCATGGACACTTAAGACAAAGGCCTGTTCTTACTAAGTAACATCAGATCTTACCTAGGTAAGCAAACTGCCAAGACTGTGTAAGCACATAAAAGTACTGAAATGCCTTTAGAAAGGGGCAGTCTCTTTTCCTTTCTGAGTTAATGGTTTGTGTCAATGTAAACATGAGATCTAATCTCCATATCAGCAGCAAGAAGTAAGTAACTATGTCTAAATAAAAATAATCTTTGAGCCAGTACAGTGTTACAGTAATGCCAAAAGTTTCATACCTGACAGATGTTCTGACTTTATTCAATTCTTCCTCTGAAACCAAATCCGTTTTATTGATGATTATAAGATCAGCTAATGCAACCTGCCTATGCATTAAGGAGAGGCGGGAAAGACACATGAACAAACAAATACTTTTTCTGTAAGGCAGAAACACCATCTCTCCAATAGCACCAAAAAAGCAGTCTGAGTATTGTTAGTACAGAAAGGCAAACATTAATCAAACTAAAACATCAAGTACTACTGGCTTCTCCTTCAGATGCTCCTCCTTGCTATAAAAGAAGTCTACCAACCTAAAAAGGCTTGCTAGTTTGTTTTGTTTCTTTTTTAAAAAAGCCATCTAATCCAAAGTGCTTGGTGATTTATGAACTTCACAAACCCTCTATTTTTCTTGCATGTAGTCTTCGTAAACTCCTACCTGAAGCCTCTTTGCTTTACGAAGATCTCTGGTGTTAGTCACCCTTAATCACTGTGGCTCCACGTCTAGCAAAAAATACTCCTCCATCTCCAGTTGTACTTCGAGCATCTTGATAGACCCCAGCATGCAATTCTTTCTCCCCCCTAACACAGGTGGTTCCCCTTCACTTACCTAAAATCACATCCTTCTTAAAATATGTGTTAGAATGGTCAGATCTTAGCAAAAAGACCAAATGGAGCATGAAGTCCTATTTCTATTTTCTACCTCATTACACCAATCTATCTTGTTTTAAAAGCAAAGAAAAAAAAGCCTTATAAAAGAAAAAGAAGCCATAATTAACTTCTATAGAGTGCAGTTCGTAACTGTGATATATAAAATTAATTTATACATTCATACCGAGATGCTTCACTGACAAGGCCTTCTGGCTTTTCTTCTGTCAAGTGCTAGACAAAAATTAATACAATAGGGTTAAGCATATTCAAATAACATTTAAATTCACTTGCAATTAAAGGAAGTCAAAACCAATTCAGCTGAGGTATGTTTTTCAACAAGGTTTGAGGAAGATGGCATCTAGAGGTTTTTCTGTAAAATGACAGTGAAAAGTACATTTATACATTCACCATTACAGAAGCTTACAATTTCTTTTATGAAAACTCTTAAAGAATTTTATTATTAGAATGCTAGAGATCCAGGAAACCTTATTATATTTAATTACTTTTCAGATTTACAATGAAGAATCACCATAATATACAGTAACCATGGAAAAACATATCTGAAAAAAGAAAGCACAGTAATTTTGCTAGTGAGTGTGATGTCAACTAACTGCTAAAGATGGGTTAGGCTTGCAGTACAGGACTTCATACACATAACTGCATACTCATTTTCTCTGAGAGAGCTGACAAACTGTAGTAAAAATTTGTAACCCTCTTTCTGGGTTTGTACGGATAAACCACTACTCCTTGGCAAGTCTGCCCAATGTCAGTGCTTGCGGCCTGTTCAAACTGTAATTGGGCAGAAGAGTCAGTCAGCACTGACAAAAGCAGAAGCTCCTGGTCATGCTGCAGGAGTTTAGTAACATCTGCAGCTTTGCATGCCACCTGCTTGCCCCAGCTAATGTCCTCACAGAAGAATTTGTGAAAGGGAAAAAAATGCCTGCATCACAAGCAACGGTGTGAAGTTTAGCAACAGAAAGCCCTACTTAATTTAGGCAGAGCAACAGACCGTGCTGAAGCAGTGAATGTTCAGCTACAAGTTATTTTCTGCCCGCTCTGACACGGAGGCAGCAATCCAGGAGAGAAGCATCACAGACACCTGGAGGCAGTAAAATTTTAAATTGATGCTGTAGTAAGAGCTCACCACTTATGCCTTACATCTCTGGGAATATTGGAGAGTCCTGTGCATTCTTTCATCAGCTCTAAACGTACCAGGAATATTATTTTAAAATTTGGTTTTAAAGAGACAGGAATACCAAATGAAAGTAGAATTAATTGTCATGGGAAATATATAAATCAAAAAACTCTAGAAAACTACTCTGTTCTTCAAGTGGAATTATTGGGCATCTAACATTATTTGACTTGAAAAACAAAAATAGATTATTGCACACTGTCAGTCTATCACCTTTAAAAAAGAATTAAAAAAAAAGGAAGAAAAGAAAGAAAAGCCCAAAACTATTTCTTGACTGCACATAGCCTAATGAGAGCATAACACCAGGATAACTGGGAGGGGACCTCTCCTTTGACCTTTTCTTTGTAACCCTCTGTTTATGGATTCTACTGAAGTAAATGTTGTCAGATTTGTTCCCCTGAAAAGTACAACACAATGTCAAGTTCTGAAAGTACAAAACTGTCATTTCAAGTTGTCCAGCAGTTTGCCCTTCATTAAAAAAAAAAAAAAATAGTATTTCAAATTGCTGGATGACAAATACATTAGAGGGATAACCCAAGATATCAATTACCACTTCAGTTTCAGTTTGGCTGACTGGTCACAGGGTACTACTATTTGTCAGCTTTTCTTGTGATAGGTTGGTTCTTTGAAGCATGACACCCTTAAATTGCTGCCTGTTATCTCAATGCCATTACCTGCATGGCTTTCAAAATTTTTTGAATCACAAACAGATGTTGAGGTCCAACTCTACAACCAGAGGAGCTGCACAAGTTAGCAAGTCCTTCATACAAACTCTGAAGTTTCTATTATACTGAGTGGATGTCAGTGTTGTACAGGATTACTGATTATTTAATGTAAGATTTCAGTGAGCTGTCGAAGATAATAATGGAAAGTAAAGCTGAGTATTTCAAAACATTTTTTGTGTTGTTTCTGACATATACTTGAAAGTTTAAATACTAAGAACTTTCATTTTTAAACAACTTTAGTGCTGCTGTGTGCAACACAATTATATTTGATTCAAGCCAATAAATCAGCATTGAATGAAGAGAAAGATAAACAGAACATTTTTGCAAGTAATAAAATGCATCCAAATTAATATGAGGGCACAAAGTTGAAAAGGGGACTGACTTAAGACACGCTGTGATTTCTTGTGATAGTTGAGCTGCTTAAAAGTCAGTTCCTGCCTAAAAGGGTTAACCAGCTCTTAGTCCTTTCTCCTTGTTTTTCTACCAACTCCTCCACAACAGTCCTTGCAAAACACAATGGCTTAACTCGCCAAACTGGCTTGCTGTAAGGTTAGATTAGTTCTGCCCTGGTGCAACACAAATTGACAAGAGGACAGGACTGCTCCTTTTTGGGAAATCAGCTGTTACATTAGCACAACTGAAATGAGAAATCCAAATAGTACAAACAAAATAAAATCTTCTAAAGGAGGGATGTCCTGGTTTCAGCCAGGGCAGAGCTAGTTTTGTTTTCAGCAGCTCCTGTGTTTTGGATTTAGTGTGTGAAACATGGTGACAGCACGCTGCTGTTGGTTGTTGCTGCCGAACAATCAAGGACATTTTGCAGTTTCCCAAGCTTTGCTGATGTGCAGGTGCAAACCCTTGGGAGGGGCATGGCCAGAGTAGTTGATCGGAACTGGCCAAAGAGAGTGTTCCATGCCATAGACGGCATGGCCGGTGTGAGTGAGGGTCGGCCATTGCCCCTCTTCATGTTCTTTGTTTGGGTCATGTTCTGTTCAATCTCCCTTCTTGTTCCCTTATTTTTCTTTTTGTTTCTGTTCATTCAGGCCTTTTTGTTTGTTCAGCTGTTTGTTTCCTCCCTAGCTCTGTCTGGAACTTGTTGGGATGGCTGCAGGGGGAATCTCCCTGCTCCCTGACTGCTGCTTGGGATGGGCTGTATCAGTCATCCGGTGGTGAGAAATTATGCATCGTTCATTTTATATATTCTATTATCCTTATTTATTATTTTATCTCTCCCTTTGCTGTCCTGCTGTACTGTTGTTACAGTAATCCAAGTGCCTATTTGGAATACTAACAAGATTCCCAAGTGACAGAACTAGAAGGAATAAAGTATCTAGCACCCCGACAGCTCTTTGTAGACATGCTGCTATCTTGGTAAGAATCTGAATTCCTAAGTGTCAGTACTTCCTTGTTCCCATTCAAAACAGAGTATTAATATACCACAGAAACTGAAATACATTCTCATCCACAGTAAGAATTAAAGCCATCTGCATGAACACTGCAATAACTGTTCTAATGTTGCAGCTTTAAACCATGTAACAAATCCAGTAACTTACCTGCAATCCATGCTTTGCATCAACAACAGATACAATACCTAAAAGAGAACATTAAAATGGAATAGAAATGTGCTGCAAGCAGTAATTTAACAGCTTTTAAACCTCCTGGACAACTACGAAAGTAACAATATTATCACATTTACAACTGGTTATAATACTTTCAATACGTCCACTGTAACTGAACATTAGACTTGTCAACTAATTCTTATTTTTACCACAGATATGAGTAACAAAAAGGTCAACCAAACCAGGTGAAAGAAATTCTCACAAGGCACATGCCTCTCCTGCAATAGCAAACAGGCAGAGGTATGTTTTTACAGGTTACCGAAACAAATGAAGGGGTTATTGAAACAAATCAATACTGACTGAGGTACACAGTTATTCTAATTGTAAGCAACCAGGAACCTGCAATTCTCTAGCAGAAACTTGGGAACCTGTTTCCTATTCAATGGAACTTTTCCTTGGCTAGACGGTATTTCACAGACTGACTGAAGTGTTAGTACGATTTTCTTTTTTTTAAGCCAAAAAGTAAGGTTTTTTTCCTCCATTTAAAAGAAAATCAACATTCTACATGCTCTTTAACTACATATAGTGATGACTTATATTACAGTAAACTCAGATTTTTGGTGGAACACAGCAAATACTAGAGCTAACAAGAGTACAATAGGCAAAGAAGGCAGAAAACAAAAGGCAGGACAGTCCAGATACTGACAAGTTAAAAGCTCAGAAAAAAGAAACTATTTAGGAACCACTGCATTGGGGGTGGGGGAAGAAACAAGAGCTGTAATATTACTCCTAAATAATGTTTTATATCATCTAACTAATTAGGCTTTTTTCCTCCATTACACCACAATCAAGATCTCTCCGTATATGATCCCTTGGCAAAGCATTTCACAACTTCTGTTGCATTTAGCACAGTTCACCAAGTAGACAAAACAAGCATCAGAATAAGCATGTAGATCTCTGTGGTCAAATACAGGGATGTGAGAACCAAGATCATGTATTTCAAACATTTTCCGAAACCTTGCCTTAAATGCTATGACTACTTTACACATAATCCAGATACGGAATGCATGTTGGAAAACAAGCTTGCACTTCTTACCATCAAGGTAGATGTCACTTCCCAGCTCAGAATCAACCCAGAACATGGAGGCCACAGCTCCTAAAAAGTGCAGTACACTTAGTTGCAAAATTGACATTTCCTAGTAAACTATCAATATGCAGACAATTCATAAAAAAACCTCTATTTGTAGTGCTGTACTTGAAACGCCTCTCTCCCAAACTCAGAAAGCATCATATCAAATACCCAACCACACATCTGACCTAACAACAGTTACCAAAGCATTATACTTTTGTGCATGTCAACAGCTATGACTACAAAAAGCTTTAAAAATCTGAATTCCAGAGGTAGGTTGTCTAAATTACTTTTACTCAGTAATATTAACTGTCATTACTATACTCCAAGACTCCCTCATTTCTGAAAAATTCTGTACCCTTTCTCTTCACCTTTCAGCCACTGTTTCTAGGTCATGGCACACCAAAAAAAAAAAAAAAAAAAAAATGGAGAGAGAGATATTAAAAAAAAGTTAAAGAAAATGGAATTGGGATATCTGAGAGAAATCAGCTCCCTCCTAGGGACCCTCCCTTCTTCACTGGCTTCTACAAGTTCTCCTTTGTAGTTTCTTATGTCATAAATCAACAGGATAAAGAAATTCAAGAATAACCAGATATAGAAAATAATGTCTTCCTTAATTTCTCAGGTCAGCACAGGTAAGCTTCTGGCTTTAATTTTAAGACAGAGTTAAGAAATATCTAATGCACACTCAATTTGCAAACAGATACTGTAGTGTAAGGGAAGTTCACAAGAGTGAATCATGCCTCATCAATCTGTGAAGGTGATAGCTGGCCTCCGGCAAAAAAAAATACTGTATTTGTGGCCATGGGGAAGAACACTGCATGCCACTTACATCACCTCTAGCAAGTTTTTCAACACTAATATTCCAAAACCAAACCTGGGACGTTACCAGTCTGAATGGAAAGACAACTAGGTAAGACTGGTTGAATAGTTAAACTCTAAAGACTGCAGTTAATGGGTCACACCCTACCTGAAAGCTGGCAGTAAATACTGCAGGGGACTATCCTGGGACCTGTCCAACATCTCCACCAGGAGCCCAGGAGGGGATGAAAGACATGCCTGACAAGTTTGCAGAGTACACCAAACTCAGAAAGGAACGGTTGAAATATCTAAGGGAAGAGAGATCTTTCAGAGGGACCTGGCCAGGCAGGAAAGAATGACCAATGAGAACCTGATGAAATTCAGCAAGGAAAAGCCTTGAGTAACACACTTAACAACAAAGAGCCCCTGGCAATGACACAGGCTGGGCGCAGACTGGCTAAGGCGCAGGTCTATGGAGAAAGCCCTTGGGGCTCTGGGAGGCAGCAAGCTGAGCAAGCAGTGTGCCCCAGGATCAGAGGCAGCCAAAAGCACCCCAGACCACCGGAACAGATGCATGGTTGACGGACGTTATTTGCCTCTATTCAGCACTTTCAAGCCCACATCTGGCTAGCACTTCCAGCGTAGGGATCCCCCATACAGGAAAGACATCAGTGTAGGATCACCAAGACAGCTGAGGCTGGAGCACAGGCCCTACAAGGAGAGGCGGGGGAACTGTATTTGCTTGGCCTGAAGAAGGGACAGCTTCTGTGGGACCTAAGAGTACCCTCCACGGTACCTACAGGTGAGTCACTGAGAAGACTAAGCCAGTACTCTTGGGAGACAACTTAGCTGAAGTAAGCAAAGTTCAGACCACATATATCAGAAATATGTTTTTTTTCACCATGAAACAGCAGGCACAGAAAAGGCTGCCTGGAGAGGTTATGTCATGTTTATCCTCAGAGGACAGAGAATATGACTGGATATCCCAAAGAACCTGGTCTTGTCTTATAGCTGACCCTGCTTTGGGCAGAAGGTTGAACTAAAGACCACCTAACATCCCTTCAAAACAGAATTATCCTATATGATTCTAGTATTCTTCTAAATGCTAGGCCTCATTATCCACTGAACTACCATACAGATAAGGTGCTTCTAGAATAATGAAACACGTAATACTCTCTCTTTGTATAGCTATTTGTAATTCTTCGGGAAATAAAATGGAACATACCAAACTGATGACTCCTGAGGAAAAAGAATGGGCAACTATTTGGAAAACTGGGACCACATTCTATGAAGGACTTGGAATCTGTGACCTGAATCTCTGACCTGATACCTGTGTACTACACATGGCCTAGCAGTATGCTACTCCCGTTCTCTGCTAAAATGGCCCTGTAAAACAGATTCTAGCAACTGTAGGATGTACTGTATATTTAAAACACAAATGCTAATTTGTTGTGAAACAAAACAATTTAACATAGCAGTGCCATAATATGAAGGACAGGAGGAGCTGACAGCAACACCAGTACTTGTTTTTTTTCAACTATCAGATCTTTAATTAGTGGCAGGCTGTCTAAGACTATTAGAAGGACAAAAAAAAAAACAAAAAAAAAAAAACACAACCCAGTAACTAAACTCATTCTAATGCCTAAAACTGTGCACCTGAAGTGACAAGATGCAGTCCTCCAAACATCACTCTGTACCAACACCAAATACCTGTCAGTTGTTCAGTGCTTACTCATAGAAGATATAGCAAGGGCCACAACAACTAATGGTTTTCTGGTACTTTTTTTCTTTTTTTTTCTCTCAAAAAAAGCTTAACAGTTTTCCAATTTGACTCAAATAGGATTTGTGTGTAACAGAGGCCAAATCAATGTCCTTTCTTTTGAAGAAAATTACCATGACAACTATTTAGCTTTGAGCTGGAAAGTGTCAGTCTCCTAAAGGAAAACAATTGAATTTCTGGTAAGAATTCCCTTCCCTCTTGATCAACAATAGGTTTTTAATTGAGATGGTTCACAGAAAATTGTTTTAGATAGCTATTACTAACACAACCTTAAGTTTAAACATCTTTTTATACTAAATATCACTAAAGAGAACACAAGGAATTTGTAGTATTTATTATTATTCTGTATCTACCAGAAGAATGTACTAGTCTGTTTCGCAGCCTAATTTATGACTTCACAAAACACAAGGCCTATCACAACCCATGTAACAATACATCAGATGCTAATAATTTATTCTTTAGAAGGAGCAATGTAGAACAGCAAAAGCCTACTGAAAACTACTAGTTTTAGAGTGTACTTCTCCAAGCCCAGTGTCTTCTCTTGATAGAAATATATTTTAACTGGATTTCTATTAAGCTTCAGAGTCAATTAAAAGCAAGTTCAAAAAACAAAACACCCAACTAAATAATCCCACCCACAGCCCTGCTTCTTTACCTTACCCAATAGTTTTAGTCTATATAGCAATCAAAGTATGTGCCCAACAACTCACCACTTTATATTAGATTTTACACAGTGAACTGATTGGTGAGCAAATAAGCACTTCATAAACCCAGAATAATTATCATGGTTATGAAAATCATCATGTGAACTACCTGGATCTGCCAAACCAGTTGTTTCTAACAATATATAATCAAATTTTCCTCTCCTTTGCATCAGGTTCTCTATAGCCTTCACACCATTGTCCCTGTAAGAAGAAACAATTAAACCTGAGAACAGAGAAACCAAGATAAAATATGTATAATCATGTATCTTCTGATGTAGAACACACAGCCAACACCATCAAAGCAAATACCATCAAAGCAAAGTACTGAGTCAGGACTTAAGAGCTGATGAAAATTAAGTCATCAAACCACTGCTCTAGTATAAGGCAAATTGCAGTTTCCTGTTTTATTTTAGTCTAAAAAATACTATTTGCCTACTCCCAACAGACATAAAGGTGATTTAAAAGAAGATTTGTTTTCAAACACTAAAAACCCCGTAAAGGGCAGTAAGGCTGTGTAAATATGAAACTATTAAGTTTGGCAGCTGAGACTACAAAAAGAAAGGGGGAAGGAGGATGAGGGAACTGAACCATGTTCTCTTGTCTTTCCACCTCACCTACAGCAAAATTGTGTCATTTAATTAAATCTCAGCCTGAAGCAGAAACGTATGGCATTTTATATAAGAAACCAATGTATATAAAACATAGAAGCAATGACAGCATTCCTTATATCCCAGTAGAACACAATGCAATTGGGTCTTCTGTTTTCCACTTACTACCCCAATTTAAGGCATAGGACCAGTTCTTCCAAATTTTCAGAACGAACAGGTCACCACGTTTACTACAAACTTGGCACAAACCATCCAGTATCCAAATAAACAGGGTAAAAACATGTCAAAGAAACAAATACGCTCCTGCTTTTTAACATGACCATCAGCTTATAATTTGGAATATTATGTTTCATTAGGTCACCAAAAGGTTCTCCCTCCACCCTGAGGTATACAATATTCAAGTATTAACCAACATAGAGAAAGAAACACACAGTATTTAACGGGGAAATTAGGAAACTTGAGTCCTAGTTCCAGCCTTCCTCAATCTTTAGGTCTCTGTATAAAAGCATATACTACTAACAAAAGAGGGAGAGCTCCCTGTCCTACAATATCCCAAATGGTTTATAAGTTCATATTTACATCATTTTTCTGAAAGACACTAAGTCCAAATCCAGGAAGGCAGCAAAAGGAAATAAGCTTATCTCCCAAATCCCAATTCTTGTTTTATCTGACAAAAGAAGTCTCAACCAATACTACTACCAGTTTTAGGAATCAAATCCTGGATGTCTTCCCCTTTCCTCAATTCCCCCAAAACCCACTGTAAGAACTTATACAATAGTCCTTCCTTACTTTACTGAACAGCACAGGCAGCCATTTCTGAGCTCCAGCCATTCTTCATAGAGTTCTCCCCCTTGACTGATTGCCAGGGATTTCTCCAAGGCACTTCCTGGAAATACAAGTAGTACTGTAATTTTAAGCTACAAATCTGCGTGACAGTGTCTGCAAAAGAGATACAAAAGATTCAAGTTGGTATACATTTTTAGTCTTGTATTATTTCTTTTTCTTCTGAGAGCATGTTTCTGACATGTTCGTCAGAAACTAGCGTTTTCCATTTTATGAGAAATGGAAGCCAAAGTCAAGTTGGTTCTACAAAGACCAAAACCCAGACGATGAACGTACAGCGTGCCACAAACTTGGCTAAAAGAACGGGAAATCAGCCTCTACCTCCCCATCAAATAAAGGCTCTGTCTATCTATTTTATTTTAGGCTCCATGACCAGAGAAGTGGCATGTATCTTTGTTGATGAAAACAGAGAAACAAAAAAACCCCAACAGAATACAAACTGTAAGCAATGCTGACTATGGTATGGATATGAAATTATAGTCATAACAGTTAAAATCCTGAGAAGGAAACCAAAGAGTTCAAAGAACCACAGACACCAGGCACACATCTCATTTTCTTGGTCTAGGATAATCTGTTATCACTACGTGGCTGAGGTGAAAGGAAAGAAAATATTATCTACCAACAAGTTATTTTAATTTCCATTTGCGTGAAAGTGAGTAGGACAAATGGACGTACAGAACTTCTAACAGGGTGATAATATTCATTTGCTTGACTCTGAGGGATTTAATTTATATGCAAAATGGATTAATGAACAGCATTATTTTATGAACACCAGCCAAAAGGCTTTCTGACCTTCTGAAGACTAAGAGGTACACCAATAATTTCAATAGTGGATTTAAAAGTACAATGTTCTTTATTTCCAGAAATGTTACATATTTTTACATACCTTCTCCAAACTCATTCAGAATAACAGCTATTCTTTTACTATGCTGTTCTGTCAGTATGTAATTTAGAAGAGTTGTTTTTCCAGCTCCTAGAACACAGACCATATTTCTATTAGAATGTTAAAAAAGCTTAAATTTTCAAATAATAAGCAAATGTTGTGCACATGCATACTTCAGAAATATTTGATCTCTTCTGAAATAGTTTTCATTCTTGTATCCTGCATTCTATTATAACACTGTAAAAAGGAGTTATAGAGATATCTGAGCCTGTGGAACCACCAGCACATTAAACATCAGCTTTAAAAGACCTATAGTTTTCCATTCACTAAGTGTCAGTGCTTGATAAACCTACAATTGCCCTACTAGCTGGGCAGTCTTTTTCTAGAAAACTCATTTTAATGTTTCTCTTAACAAAAGCATCACTTATTCTTCTCACTCCCAATACCTTTCCGACCTTTTGTCGTCAAGAATCACTGATGTGCTACTGTCATTAGATGAGGCACTGTTAAGCAAGGTGTTCACAACTCCTGTAATGCCACATTATTAACAGCTTCACCCCATGCACAAGATGACAACTATAGGAACCTGGTAAAGTAACCATCCCTCCCTGCCCTTAGGATTTTTTAAGAGTATGATGCAGTACAAAGTTAGAACTTCTAGGACAGTGTTGGCAATCCTAAATTTAACCTGACTGTTAACATATGTATTTGAAGCTTCCAGTAAGTGTTGGTTTAAGAGAAGGAAGCCAAGCCTCACAGTTTTAAAACTGTAATTCAGTCTGAATTAACTGAGGCAAATACGTTACACACATTGTTCTGCAAATGTGAATGGAACTGCCCTTACTATAAGTGGCATAAGGGCACTGCGCCGAACGAGCAGCGCTCAGGACGCCTTCCTGCTACGCCGTCTCGCTTAGAGCCCAGCCCCTGGGCAGGGAGGCTGCAGTCCGGCCTGCCGGCGCACTTCTCCGCCCGCCCGCCCGGCAACCCACAGCCCCGTCGCGGCCCGGCCTCTCACTCGGGG
>KL267382.1:7432-20630 GCA_000699545.1 Podiceps cristatus
GATTCTTAAGCAGACAATCTGTTCTCTTAAGTGTGGTACAAAGCTAGGTTAGAGGACCGACTTCTGGGCCATCTAGAGGGTGATTGTTTTGGAAGGCACTGGCAGAATGTACTTAAAGCTGTTTATAGCTTGCAAAAAGCAGACAGGAAGGCAGACAGACAAAGCCATTTCATGGCTCAAGATAGCGTCTGAAGTGTGCGCTGCCATGATTACGGATTCAGATTTCCTGCCTGGAGTAAGAAGTGAGCAAAGTAAATCAGGTGACCTACTCTTCTTTTTGCTTTAAAAAAATGAAATCGGTTTTGATAATTAAACTTATCAGGTGCTTGCTATGATGGTGTTCTTGTATTCTAATGCTGTAGTGTTCCCGTTTAAATGTTTCCCAAGAAGAAGAAAGCAGAAATGATTTACTGATCACTACTTCTGATGAGCTTGTTTTGTAACCACCTTAGGAGCCAAAAGCTTTGGATAGTATTTGTCAAATATCATAATTTCATTGCATTAACTCTGTTGTCAGGGAAGCAATGCTGTATTCAGCTAGCAAAAGGACATCTGGAATGTGTTCATCTTAAAGGGAAGAAAGCTGCTCATCTGGTAACTTCATGTAAAGCAAACATCATCATCCGGACTGAAACCTAGTTCTAGATCTAGAATTTGAAATAGAAGCTTTCTGGTAGTAATCTCTTATTCTAGACTTGTCTGCGTGGCAGCAAAGGGTTAATCCAATATTAACCTGAAGTTGTGGGACCCGTAAAGAGAAGATTAGTTTGGTCTTGAAGAAACCAGAAAAGCCATTTCTAAGAACATAAGGGTTGCTTTTGCATGAGCTTCTTCCCAGGGCCTGGTCTGAAGAGAATACAGGGATCTGCCTTCCTATAGTGTTCTAAGAAAGCAAACGGACAAAGCAGGTGTCTAAAAGGTTGTGCACTATTTTTGGGAGAAATCTGATTAATGTTGATAGGCTGTTCAGAATCGGGCTATAACCTCCTGTCAGATTATAGTTCGTGCCAAGGTCGGCTCTAAACCTTCCGTCTCAGTTTCAGATGGTGTCCCATGTGAAGGGCGTTTGTAGATTAGGCAAACTTAGTTTTACCTTCTCAAACTTTCATGCCCTTGCTAATAGTGGCGTTTTTTTTCTGAGGAGCTTTGAGCTCTGAAATTGGCTCTTCGTCCTTTTATCATGAACGTAGTATTTCAGCTTTATCATGTTGCAGAAACCTGTACTTGAAATACTTAGTCTATTACATGCTGAGAATCAAAAAGATTTTTTTGGAAAAAATGCCAGGTAGAAACAATTTTATCTCAATACTTTTGGGCAGTATTTTATTATTAAACCCAATTGAGGGAGTTCATAATACTTTAGCCAAATGGGCAGCAGAATATCCTGTCTGTTGCTTATCTCCCTCTGACCGCTCCCCTTTTCTGTGTGCGTCTTCGCTATTTGCCTCTGCGGTTGCTCAGAAGCTTCCCAAGCTTTGGCAGAATTAGTCTCATTTTCTGCTATCTAGGTTGATGTGAATAACTGAATGAAAATTGACTGGAGCATAGTCGGTTTTCATTCTCTTGCTTGGCTGAAGGTGTAAGCAACAAACTGTCCTTGCAGGGGTAGGTGCCAGCATTGTGTTGGTTACGTGGGTTTTTTGAACACACCTTTAAAATGGAAGTTTAGTTTCTACAGAAATAGCTGTTACCAAATAGAAAGCATTATCCTTTGTATGAGCAAGTAGCTTAAGAAAAAACCTTGGGTGGCTGAATAATGGGGAAGAGTTTCTTCGTAATTTCTGTCCTCTTTAAAATCTTAACAATCTTAACAATCTTTGTATTTAAAGCTAATAAAAGCTCTTCTTCCCTTTTAAAGGGCTGATCAGCGGTTACTGGGATTGAATCCTCCTCCGTCCCCCCACATTCCCCGTTAGTTGTTCTCTGTGAAGTCAGCCTCCTCACAGAGCTGTCAACATTAGACTTTTACCTTCACTTCAGCAATTCAGATTGTATTTAGAGATTTGTCTAGGAGGTGATGTCACAAGTTATCTTAAAAATGCTCTGATAATTTTTTTTTTCCTTAACCAAAAATGTTTTTCAAGCAGGGGCTATGTCCTACTTTTTAGTTAATATTGTAAGTGATGTCAAAAATTAAAAACCTTGTTTTGGAAACCGTTTCTGTTCATAACTCTTGTTTTGTTTTCTTCTAGGGGTAGCAGATGGTGTAGGTGGCTGGAGAGACTATGGGGTTGACCCTTCTCAGTTCTCAGGGACTCTAATGCGAACATGTGAACGTTTAGTAAAAGAAGGACGGTTTGTACCAAGTAATCCTGTTGGGATTCTCACCGCAGGCTATTGTGAGCTGCTGCAGAACAAAGTACCTTTGCTTGGTAAGAGACCAAAAAGCTGTAAATTGGGTCCGTGTTGTATGTTTTCTAGACATATACTTAATCGAGGTTGCTTAAACCTGCTGTCAGCTTCTACAACAAATTTGCAGACAGTTATCTTTTAATTAACAAAAAAAGTAGAAATGTAGTTGTCTTGGTAGCATCCTTATTTTTGCCTGTATGTTTAAAAACTATCTTGATTTGTTCAGTAAGGCAGGGAATGTTTGTGTGTGTATAAACAAAATAAAAGGCAAAGGTGAGGGGTGGTAATTCACCAGCGCTTGCAGAGAGTTTGCAAAAGAAGTTCAGCAGTAGAATACGCTATGGCATGTGCATTCATCCTCTCTGTTAGTGTGTATAAATAACTGTTCTCCTTGGTTGTGGCTTTTTGCTTGAGCTAGGCAAGCAGAAATATTTTCTGACAATAATTGGATGGAGTTCTGCTCATTCCTTGCCGTACTGCTCCCGTTGCCTTTTATGTGCAGTGAACTTTAAGCCTAATTGGTTGACTTAAATAGTTCGTATCATACAATCATTGGTACTGTATATTATTTTTATAATTCTTTGTAGGAGATTCATTACAGATTTTTTTTGAAAGCAAACTAAAGTAGATGCTTAGCATATTCTGTGTCAAAGTTGACTGAAGACAGGGCATCCAGCTGCTTTGGGAACGGTGAGCACAGAGAGAGGGAACACTTGGCCCCAGCTGACAACCTTGAAAACAGAACGGTTTTCTAAAGGGCATATGACCTCTTATGCACCAAGAAAGTGTTACGCTGCATGATGTGTGCGCTTCTCACCTGACCTTAAACTTCTATGCCAGAAGAGTGCTGTGTAAGCTATATTTAACTTGTCCGCTGAGCTTCGGAACAGATGTTCTTGCATTATATGCCTAAAGAATAGGTTCAAACCTTAGAAGTGACTTTAAGTATCACTAAAATAGCAGTGGTCAGTAATTACATTAGGACTTTGTGTGTTTAATAGTGCTTATTTGTGCAAAGCAGATGTAGCTGTAAGTGATCTACAAAGCGGGCCACTGGTGAGAGCTCTCCCAGTGGCTCTGCAGACGGAGGCAGCCCTGCTTGGCTTGACCTTTCGAATTCTGAAAAGCAGCATATGCTGAGTCACAAGATCTGCATTCCACACATGGCCTCCTGGTTACACTCTGCTAATAGAGTTAGAATTTGAAACTAATGATCCTTAGTGTTTCTCCATTAACTGAGAACAGTATTTTTAGAAGGAGAACTAAACCACTGGAATTACCTACAGCAAGGAGCATTTAGAGTTTATTTAAATTAAAGTGAAGGGAGGGCAATTCATTAAGGAGAATTCATTAGGCAGTAACTTTCCCTTGCTGTTGTGCTTTAAGTCTTGATACTTAGTTCATCATAATTGAGTAGCAAATATTTTAAAATAAAACTGAAGTGGGAGGAAACTGTGCCATTTATTTAAACACCATTCTTGTGTTGCAGAAGAGTCTTGGATGCTGTCACATATAAAACCTGATTTTTTTCCTAAGATACTTTGACTTGTATCCACTAAGAGTGGAGAAGGTCCTATGTATTCACTAGAGAACAAATTAAGTGCATGTGTGTTGTGGGGAACTCCCTGTAGGAGAAAGGGAAACATCTGGAATAGGTGATGCCTCGAGCCAGCTGGCCTTCTGCACCAGCAAGCCCGATTGTAAGTTTAGCTCGTCACAAGCTTGTGGTCTGTCCAACATGTAGCTGGGCTTGGAAACGTCTGCTGGAAGAATGTTAGGATAGAAGATGAAGACTGTTCCCCAGCCGGTGATACGGGGACTTACACTAGAGGCAGGAGGCAAGAAGAAATGCTTTGGCTGTATTTCACCCTCCTCGGGAATGAAAGTCCCTTCGGTGGATGTGCTGTCCTGTTTGCAGAAATTAAGTGGTTGCTGTTTGCTCTGAAGGACTTGCTCTGCGGACGCGTATCTTTGCAATACAGTTACTTTGTGGCTTCCAACCAAGCGCAGTTGGTGGCTACTTCCCAGTGAATGAATCAAGAATTCCTCGGTGCCCTCAAGCATGGCTGGGATAGTTCTGAGCGTGGTTGACAAGTAGATATTTTTCCGTTCTGCCTGACTTGAATCTGGAATAGTATTTGTCTCTGAAACATGTTTTCTTTAAACCTGTGAAGTTAGTATCCTGAAGATGTGATAGGATTATTATTTTTTTAAACATGAAAACAGCTTTACAGAGCCATACTGTGAAGAAAAACATTTTGGCGCTCTGACAAGAGTAATGCAATAATGCCTAATACTTAATTGCAAGCAGTTCTTTACTCGGTGTGGTTTATTCACAGCTGATGAGTGAAACTGTGTGGAGAGCACCTACCGTTGTGTGGATGCTACTAGAATTCTATTATCTCAATGATTTCGGAATTTCAGTATTTTATGTGACTTCTGTAGATCCGGTCCTATAGCAGAATGTGCTGACATATGTTGGGATGGAAAACTGTAAATAAAGCAGAACAAAACAGGTATTTGTCAGCATAATGTGTTTACCAAAATGAAAGCAGGAAAAGTAAGTTCTATACAAAAATCATAGTCTGTCTTGCAAAGATTGCTAGCATTTTGCTATTTTTAGTGTATATTAATTGCGGCATTATTGAGTATTTCCATTTCTCCTGATTTGTAAGCCTTGATAAATATTTGACTAAATGGACTATGGATCAAGTTGGTGAAAGAATAAACAATTTCTGTAAGGCTGACTCCAGTTACCATATTCTGTTTGCTTCCAGGGAGCAGTACAGCTTGTATAGTAGTTCTGGACAGAACAAGTCATCGTTTACATACAGCCAACTTGGGAGATTCTGGCTTTTTGGTAGTCAGAGGAGGAGAAGTAGTACATCGATCTGACGAGCAGCAGCATTACTTCAACACTCCGTTCCAGCTGTCAATAGCCCCACCAGAGGCAGAAGGAGTTGTCTTAAGTGACAGGTAAGATGGGAGAGGATCTTAAATTTTTCATCAGTGTATGTGATCATCTCATGTGTTGCATGTTCTGATCCCTGGAAAGACGTTACTCAATAAAGCTGCCGCAGTAAGGCTGCAGCTGGTGTATGCACCGGTCGTCCTGCGTGAGTGCCTTGTCTTATCGGTGGCTTTCCTTCCCCGTCGCTGCCTCTGCTCTCTTGAGGCTGGTTTGGAGTACGCTAATTCAGATATTTTGGCAGTGAGGTCGCAAGTACTTGAAGAATAGAGCAGAGGGACATGTGACTGTAACTTGTGTTTCCAAATAGCTGTGTTTCCCGCAGCATATTGTATTTGACCAAAACGAGGAGGGGGGAAAAAAAAAAAACAAACCAACCAAAACCCAAAACTGTTTGGCGGAACATCAAGCTGGGAAATGAGAGTAGTAGGAAAGGACAATCTGTTCACAGAAATGAGTCGTTTCAAAGGCAGGCTTGTACTTGTGTTTTCCCTAAGAATGTCAGGCTGATCCATCCTCTGACTTTGTGAAGTCTCATCAGTAAAATAAAATATTAAAACCAAAAATCAGCTTTCAAACACGTTAAAATACAGCTTGCAGAGCAATGGTTCTACCTCATTGAAGTGACACCCCCTTCTGAATACAGGAGGGTGATAAAGGGATCTTTGCAGAGGGACCGTGGCATACAGGGAATGCAATAGGCATCCAAAGGTTTTGGTACTGCGACAGCCTTGATACTTAAAGCCTTATAAGGGTTATAACTTCTAATGCCAAGGTAGCTTTTTGAAAATGTTGTCTTAAGTTATTGAAATCTTGCATGTGGTTCTATTACTTCAACATAAGACTGCAGAGAGGAGGCTAGGGTAGAACTCTGAAATTAGAACCTTAAATAATCTAACCTCTTCACTAGAGTAAAATTAAATGATTGTTTGAATTTTCAGAACTATACGAATCTTAATTTTTCTGAGATTCTGTGTCATCCATGGGAAGACAAAAAGCCAAGAAGCACCAGGGTGATTGATAATGTCCAGGGGAAGTCAGGAAAGCAAAGCAATCTTGAGTCATCACATAATAAGGAGAGCTCAAGATAAATGAGCTCCCACACTTCAGTTCTGAATCATGATTATAGCTTTCTGGCTAGCTTCTGCGCTGTTCCTGACGTTAATTAGTACTCATGTGTGTTGTCTAAATGCTTCTCTGGTCCTTTTTTTTATTTGTTGTCCCAGTTAAATGTGAAATTTGGCTATATATGGGCATAGGCAGGCAATCTTAACTCTGTTAACCTTCCTGAAGCTACAAAGCAGTTGAGCAAGGCAGCTCTTCTGCTTTTCGGCAGAGCCAAACAGCATGGGATACAGCCGTTTCTCCCTTTTAAAGACCCCCGAAGGATCTTTAAGAAGGAAGCGTTAGACATTATGCTGCAAAAGCTGATTCTCCAGAGCAGCAATATTCACAGCCAAACCAGATATTTTCTCTTGGTATTGTGTAATATATTAGACATAAGTAGACCAACTGGCTGTGGTCTCCTGGTAGCCATCTCCAGCCACGTTTCATGCTCCATTGCATTAGAAAGCGATTCAGAATCCGTAAGTGTTTTGGCCGTTCCTGTTATGAATTGTCCTTTCAAGTATAGCGCTCTGACATGTTTGAGATGAGTGAGAAGGAAGCCCTGAGCTGCCATTCTACTTAATGGTTTCCATGGAGATACGCTTGTGAAGCGGATTAGATAGCAGGATTGTTCATATGGGAATTGTAAATGCAAATCCTTTGTGTAATAGCTGGAACGTTACCTGTTTGCCATCACAGTTCCTCTGTTGTAGCTTTCTTGACGAGTTATCCTGGTGCGAAAGCTCCTCAGGTAGCGATGGTTTCTCTCTTTCTCCGAGAAACACGTCACAGTAGTGAATTACAGAAGCCGTTGGTGCCTTAGCGAAAGCTGTAGTCCTTTAACATACCTGTCATCTTCACAGCCCCGATGCCGCCGATAGTACTTCTTTCGATGTCCAACTGGGAGACATTATTTTGACGGCGACAGACGGACTGTTTGACAACATGCCTGACTACATGATTCTGCAGGAGTTGAAAAAGCTGAAGGTGAGCACGTGTATTCCGAGTCTCGCGCGTGGTTTGCACTGGTTATCCCTCAGAGTTACTGCCATTACTTTCTATGCCCGTGACTTCTGTGGTTTATACAAAAGAGCCAGCACAAAGTGCTGTCGTTTAGAGACTTTAGAAAGGGACACTGACCCCAAAGCACCATCTCCAGTGCTGCACCTGGGCCGGATCCCGCAGCAGCAGCTTGGCCATCAGTTTCCTGAGTAGCAGCTGGTACCATGTCTCTGAGGAGCGAGGGGGCAGGGAAGGGGAGGTGTTCAGTGGCGGGCACTGCCCTTGGCCGGCTGCTGACGTGCTCTGTTTTACCTGTACTTGCAGGTTCTAGGTTATACGCGTGAAAATACAGCAATTTGAGGGGGTAAGCTGTATACTTAAAAATAGTATGAAGCTTTTTTGAAGGCTTGTAAAACAGTAATTCTAAAGCAGTATGGGCTGGCTGAGTTGTGGGTTGCGGGCGCATGGGAATCTTTAATGTCCTGTAAAAAAATTTCATGGCAACTTTTCCAGGTTAGTGACCATAGATGTTCTTTTAAATAGTAAAAATACATAAGAATATTGTAATGTGGATGAGAACGTTAGCTTAAGGCTATTTACTTACAGAAAGGAGAGTATACTTAGGAGGTATCAATATGTATAACCTCCCTGAGGAAACTATTTTGATGTTATGAAATGCAAATAAGGTAAACATGTAGAATTATAGTGCGGTTTTAAAAAATTTTGCCTGCTGTTATCCTGCAGCTACATAACTGAAAGTGGTGTCAGGCAGTGGGTCGGTACAGACAGACCCTCGTGGCCGCTGCGTGCCGGGCAGGCTCTCGTGGTTCCCCTCGCTGCAGCCCCCGCTATCGCGCTCCCCTCGTCTCCGTGCAGCGTTCAGGTCTGAAACGGAGCCGCTTAGAGCCGTGCTGCGAAATGGGAAGTGCGATCGCCCAGCAGCACACGCTGTCGCGGGGCTTTGCTCTGGTTAGTGGCGGGCCCGGAGGGGGACACGCCTCGCGCCGTGGGGAACCGCCCGGGTTGGTCGATGGCCTGCGGGGCTGTTACCTGTGCTGCAGCCGGATCACGCCTCGTCTGCTGTGCTCCCGCCGTCCCTTCCCACGCAGGTGCAGGGTTAGCCTGGGCCCACGCGGCGGGTGGGGGGGAGAATTCCCTGTGGGAGAAAGTTGAGCTCCACCTTTTGGCGCGTTGGGGAAAGGCACCGAAGTTCCCCGTGGGGCCCAGCCAGAAGTTACTGTGTAAGTGCCGGCTGATTCCCCGACTGCGGGGAAGGCTCTTGAAACGACCAGGCGTTTTCCAGTAGCCGCAAAGAAAAAGCACAGTGGTTGTCACGTCATCCTGGCCTGAATAAGCAAAGTCTTGGAGAAAGGCAGCAGAGCTGCTGAAACAGAAGAAAATGGCACTTCAGTTGCAGCCTGTGGAAAGCTTGTGCGCGCAGTGAATTTTTTCTTGCCTGACTTCTAACACGCCCTTCTCCCCAGGTGTGCTCTTGTCCGTTTGGGTTAGAGGGTCAGGGACGCAAGACTTCCCCTTCGGCAAAACCGAATTACTTCTCCAGAGCCTGCTTTGTGGGGGAAGGATGGCTCTTCTGGTGGCGCGGCTGTTGCGTACCCCGTGTCCTTCAGGCCAGGCTCTTCAGTCTGTTTTGGGTATAAGGCTTATATATTTCTAAATTCAATAAATCCTCCCAAACCAAGTCTTGTACCTGCCGGTAGGGAAGAGAGGTCTGGCCCTGAGTTGCGAAGCTTTGCAGTTCTAACCCAAACGTGTACAGCCTGAAGGATGGCGAGGGTTCGGCTGGGAAGCGGAGGGAACCAGCGCCCAGTCTGTGAGAGGGAGGTCTGGAAGTCAGGGGCTTGTATAACTGGCGTGCGTCAGCGAAACAACTACCGGAAGACTTTCTTGTGAGAATAAACCTTTTCCCTCACTGCTTTAGAACTCCAACTACGAGAGTATACAGCAGACTGCAAGAAGCATTGCTGAGCAAGCTCACGAGCTGGCGTATGATCCCACTTACATGTCGCCGTTTGCGCAGTTCGCGTGTGACAATGGACTGAATGTGAGAGGTAAGATTCCGCCTTCCCCCGCCCCCGCTGTCTGTGAGGAATGTTAAGCAAAGGGAAGTTCTGTTCCAAAATCTGATAAGAGCGTTAAGAAATGCGGTTGGCAGTCGGGCGCCGATGTAGCGCTGGGTTTGGCAAGGACCCCGGCTCCTGGCACAGGTCACCCTAGGCCCCGGCTGGTCAGAAGCCTCCTGCGGGGAAGCAGCTGGAGGGCAGAGAAGGCGGCACGGTGACGTGTTTGATGGGGGTTTTGGTGTTTCTTGGTGGGTTTAGGGCGTGGGGTTTGGTTGTGGGTTTTATTGTGGTTTTTTAACCCGATCCTGCCCCAGGAATCCTGCCTGACACAGGTCCTCCAGGCTCTGGGGGAAACTGCACTTGACTTGTTCCTTGGATTCGGGTGGGTGGGGGGATGTGGGTGGTGGTTTGGTTGTGGTTTTTGTTCTGTTTGGAGGGGGTTTTTAAGGTCTTCTATCACTGCTGCTTTTTAGTTGAGATTCTGCCCATCTTTGGTGTTGGGTTTTTCTTTTTTTGTTTACATTTCTGACCCTGTGCCATTAGCATCCCCATCCTGATCTCTCTGATTGTTTCCTGTGTTCTAGAAAGATAGTGACACCTGGCAAGAGTTCAGAGTCCTATCAAACACCTGTTTGGTTTTTTTTTTTTTTTTTTTTTAATAAATCTGCTTATGCAGGTGTTCTCATTCTCTCTGTATCAGGAGGGCAGGATTTCCTGCAAGACCTTTAAGTGTCTTCCCTGAAGACAGAGACAATAGTGGTAAAGCCTGGGCTCCGCGTTGCTACGGAGCTCAGTCCCTCACGGAACCGCGGATCTCCCGAGTCCAAAGGACTGGTTTGACTTTCCACGTAACGAAATACCTCTCCTGAGCGCTAGGAGTTGAGTAACTGCTCTTGCTGTTGAGGTTTGAGCAGTGACTACTAAAATCGCTGGGTAGCTTTCGGGAAGCTACGCAGTAATACAGCGCTGGAGGAGACGCTAAAGAGGCGCTTGGTTTACAGTAGAAGTTCCCGAGAAGATACTGACTGGTTCGTTGCAGCTTGCGGGTGAGGAAGCAGCGTCGGGGGTTTCTGCCTTTACTCAATAAATACATAGTCTGCTAGAAAACAGGCTTTCCGCCCTGCGGGCTGACAACAGTTCGAGGGTCTGTGCTCCTTGTAGTAGCTTGTGGTCTCCCTGTAGGTTGAAAGGAGAGTGCTTTTTGCCGTGTTGAACGTCACGGCTGCGCTCGGTGGCATTTTGGAAAGGAGGTGGAGGAAGCAGAGTTCTCGTGTCTACACAGAAGAGTTTTTGCGTGTTTAAGCTATTTTTTTTTAAAGAGCTTTCCATGGGGGAACGTTGCAGATAAGATGACCCGTTGTGGTTTGATGAAATAGTTTTATTATTCTTATGTTGCAGGGGGAAAACCAGATGACATCACCGTCCTTCTTTCTATTGTAGCCGAGTATACAGACTGAGCTGCCCGGAGTGTCGGCTTCCGACGTTTTCCTTCTCCCCGAGCTTCACACGTGCGGTTTCCTGCTGGCAGGATTGCTTTCTTCCTTCGCAGCTGATCTCAGCAGCCAGTTCTCGAGCTCGTTGCCCGTCTTGAGACGCGACCGAAGTCCTCGTTACGAACCGCTACTGGTCTTTGCCAGCAAGAAATGAAGAAGCTCAAGGCTCGAAGCATGTCTTTCGGAGCTTGGTCGTTGTCCTTAAAAGGGGGAGGATCAGTCCCATGTTGTTACGGCATTTGAAAAGTGACTTATTTCAAAGGAGAGGAATTGGTTTATCATCTTTCAAACTAGATTCAATAGGTGAAACCTCGGAAAGAGGGCGTATTACTCTATTTACTAGGAACGTTCACTATTCATTAAAGGGTCTGTTGCAGAACACCGTTTCATAAGCATAGTCTTGTTCCAGTGATAGCTGAGGCTTCGTGTGTCCGAGCTCCAGTTTTCAGGAGATTTATAACTGCTGTAAACACTCTGCTCTTGCCATAGGTGGTGTCAGCCTAGGAGCCTTTTCTAGTACGAATTTCAAAACCCATAGTTCAAGTTATATGGATGCAAATGTGTTGTGTGATTTCAGGTGCTTAACTGTGATCTTAAAAGTTCTGCAGATCATTCGTCCATAAGGGGCCTGGTAGCTGGATGTTTTGGCTGTGGATAATTTTATTTTATTTTTTTTTTTTTTTTAAAGAAAATTTAAACTCGGTCTGAAAAAGCCGAGCTGGCCAAAGTTGAGGTCCTTCCAGTGTTTTAGCCCGTATCACCAGTGCGGGACGATGTGGCGTAATTGCTGCAGCGGGAGGTCGCACAAAGAACAGATCCTCCTCGGCTTTGAGCGTCTCCGCTTTGGTGGATAATTCTGTTGTTAACAAAACGTAATTGTGTTAGTAATTGCCGTTCTTGCTCGCGTAGGACAGAATACGCCGCCCCGGCTTAGGTCCAGCTGATCTTTCCGACTCTCGGAGAAGCACCTCTCCGCTTTTGCTGCGGCAGCAGCAGTAAGTACCTAAATGGAAAATATCGATGAATAATCAGCAAAACTTACATTTCAGTAACTAAAGTTTAGGGGTTTCGGAATGAACCTTAACGATGTTTACAGTGATCTAACAGCCACTTTGCAATATTACATTTCCCGTTGAATTACAGTAGCTCACCTTCGTCCCCCCTGTTCCAGCAAGCTTTCCTTTTCCTTTCCCGAGGTTCATGCAAAAAGCTGATAGCTGTAAAGATATATATATTTTTGGTCAGTTTTTCATTAACTTTTTTGCTGGTAGAAAAGTACGTAGAAATAAATTAAAGCCATGTTTTTATATATATAAAAAGTCGGGTAATGTTGCTGTTTAGGTGAGTGCAGTTAAACTTGGTCAGTAAGTAATCTTACCTGCTCTCAAAAGGAGATTTTTACTACCTGGTTTATTGTATTAAAACTGTTTAAGTTTGAGGTTACCTCAACTTGTTTAAAGAATTTTTGTGGACTTGTACTGTATATTTGCGTAACTATGTCAAGCTTTTATTTAAGATCATTTAACATGTACCATGTACATGTCATTTTACTATATTTCAATGCATCATGCTTGTAACAGGCATTTCATTTATAATAAGTGATTCATTTGGAAGCTCTTCAGTAATTTCTCTCCTATTCCTAAATTGGCGTAATGTTAGCGATCTATTTTAAATCACCTTGTAATGACTTGTCAAAATGCCTTAACTACCCTACCTCGACCAAAGTATTAGTTTGGTGAGGATATGGGGAGGATTCTGTTAATGAAGAAAAACTAACGAGCTTGGCGGTCGGGGGGGCAGCGAGGGTGGATAACTTTGCACAAATTGTCAGTCCGTGTTGTGTTGTAAAGCCGATTAAAAAGAAAAAAAAGCCGTACCCAGCCGTCTCCCTAGGAGGAATGTACCCGCGCTGCAGCACGGGCCCTGCGTTCTGCCGGCTGGGGGGCTCTCGCAGATCCGGGTGTCTTTACGCTTGATCCTCCAGCATTTACTGTCACGCTTCTCGATTAGAGCAGGTTTGATCAATTCTTCTTTCCCTTGAACTTAGGGTGACGCCCCTGCAGAGCTGGGCCGTGCTGCCCCCTGCCCCCTCGCTCTCGGCTCGCCGCTCCCCAGCCCTCCCTACTGCCCTCCCCCCGCTTTCTAGACCTGCACGTCGGCAGAGGCGCTTGCCCCGCGCGGGGCTGCGGGTGCCG